>OY755247.1:40469560-40474560 GCA_963576725.1 Azorinus chamasolen
TACTAAAAATGAGCATTTACTAGAAAAAAGGAATTTTTAGAAGTGTGTAGTTTTGCATCAATTGTGTTAAATCGAGCATTTGCTCTATTGGAGCAAATGCTCTATTTATCACAATGGTTTTAAAAAGTAACAGAGGCGTCAAGCGGTATCAATATAAGGGAATGAGCTAACTCTACTAAGTCTCTTTCATTGATTTTTTAGTGTTCTCAATAATATTCATTTGACTTCACAAACGTTTGACAAAGGCAAGGAGCATCAAGCTAACCTCATACACACAGTCGCATTCATTATTACCCCCTGGCCTGAATCCGGGACAAAAATAGTTTACAGTAAACTTCTCAAAACCGGAATCCTTGTTGGAAAGAATGTAGATACTCTAAGGCAGGTGGCTGCTTCTAACAAAGGGAGTGTCATGGAGAAAACTCATTCAGGAGCTTTCTGCACGACTTTCACCCTGCATTAAGCTGTCACATATATATCTCCAATACGGACATTTATACTAAATCGAACGTCCTGCTTAGGGAGGGTTTACTTAACATTATCGACAAAAAGCTGAACAGAAATATACAACAAACTGATGGGTACATTCATACTGCTACATTTCATGCTTGAAAAGTTCAATATTTCTTCAAAATCTCATTCAATAGCATGAAATTGCGATTTCAACTTTATAAATTTTCGATTTCAACTTCACGAAATTGAAATCATGAAATTGTGTATTCAGGAAGTTGAAATCACGAATTCGTGAAGTTGAACTCATGAAATCATGAATCCAAAAGGCTCAAACCATGAGCTGGGAAGTTCGAATCGTGAAATCAGAAAGTTTAAACCATAAATTTGTGAAGTCGATGTCGCAAAATGGTTAATTTATCATAGTTCAGTATTTCATGCTTGACTATTTCAATACTTCACGATTTCACGTTCACTGAATATATATTAAATCGTGAATGCGTGAAGTTGAATTCACGAGTTTACATGTAATTAGCGAAACGTTGAAATCTTCAAGCATGAATGTCACAATCAGTCTTCTATATTCAGCTCCTACAGTATACCAGCTTCAACCCTTTCCCTGCTCTATGGTTATTTAAAATGTCAATACCTACTGAATATTCAAGGACAAAATAGTTATAAGCCGACATGGAAGATGACACATTGTGGCCAATTTAGAAAGTACGGAAACGGGTCTATCAAATTCCATTGGCAAACAGCAGAACCTGATCAGATGGTTCCACCAGGAGCCGTCTGATCTGGGTCTACTCTGTTTACAAATGCATGAATATAGTTAACTTAACCCATTCCCTCATATTGACGACTTTTGACGACTCTCTAAAAGTGACTTTGTGAAACCATTGTGATAAATAGAGCATTTGCCCATTTAGAAGCAAATGCTCTATTTATCACAAAGGTTTCAAACTACAAAATTCTCAAATTTTCCTTTTCTCTAGTTAATGCTCCTTTTCGGTAGATTTATTCAGAGTTTATATCTAAAAATAGCCTATGAGGTAATGAGTTAAGTAAACAGTGTATATTTTATTACTCTTATCGTGTGTATGATATAATTGTTACTCAACCATCATTCCTGACCCTGACTTGAGTCTGCAAACAGCTTGGATCCAGTTGAGACGGCGAGTAACTCGGTGTCTCATCAGGATCCAAGCTGTTTGACACCCAGTCAACAGTTTCTCAAACACATGTACGAATCAGGAGTAAGTTTAACCCTTCGCTTGCTGAATTTTAAAACACATTTCTCCTTCTTTACCCATGCCCTGTTGTATAATTACATATATCTTCACGGTGTACAAGTATTTCGCTGTGCAATAACTGCTGTGGAGTGCATTGGTTGCACAATCAACTTGTAAACAGTGCAGACCCTGATGAGACAGCTCCTGCAGGAGCTGTCTCATCTAGGTCTTCACTATTTACAGGTAGGTATATTGACGTGAATAGCAAGCGAAGGGTTAAACATGCAAGAGATGAGAGTTTTGGCTGACAGAATGATTTTCATCATGATAAGGGTTAATCCTAGACGCGTCAGCAAGCGATACAACCACAAAAAAAGAAAAGAAAAAAAAAACCTCCCGAATTCCGTGTCGTTCGTTACTCAACTTGCACAGTTGGGGAATTTCGTAATCGTGTTTTAATGCAGCTGGTAGCTTAATGCAGGACGAAAACTATATAGAAAGCTCTCATTGGAGCTATTTGCATTACTTTCTTCCTGCATTAAGCAGTCATTTGTTCTTACAGCCCATCTCCCTTTCATTCAGTACTTTGTTGCTGTATTGAAGGATTGCTGTAGAAGAGATCCGTGGAATGAACATGGGCTTCCTGCATTACTTCCCACCTGTAATAAGCTCCCACCTGTCTTAAACACCCGGCATTAGACATTTTTAATGATCTCTTAACAGACATGTTCTAGCATATACTGTAATATGTTATTAAACTCTATGAATATTCATGTAAGATTCCGTACACTATAAATATAAACTAAATTAAATATTATATTAACCCATTCACTCCTTGACTATTTTTAGACCTAACCTCCTGAATAAATCTACCGAAAATGAGCATTTACTAGAGAAAAGGAAATATTTAGAATTGTGCAGTTTTGACCCATTTTGAAAAGTAGTGCATTGCTCATATAGAGCAAATACTCTATTTATCACAATGGTTTCAAAGAGATATCAAAAAGCGTCAGTAGATAGGAATGGGTTAAATACTAAATGCGGAAAAAATGCCATTCAAATGGAAGAGAATCAGTTCTGTAAAACTAAAGGGAAGGCCAGCCCCTGCTTGTGTGTTAAGTTACCGTTCACTCCATGAATATTCCTGTAAGAAATAATGACACAATGGGCTCTTAACCCGTCGCTTGCTATTCACGTCAATATACCTACCTGTAAATAGTGAAGACCCAGATGAGACAGCTCCTGCAGGAGCTGTCTCATCAGGGTGTGCATTATTTACAAGTTGATTGTGCAACCAGTGCACTCCACAGCAGTGAATATGTGTACACAGTGAAGATATAATTATGTAATTATACAACAGGGCGTGGGTAAAGAAGGAGAAATGTATTTTAAAATTCAGCAAGCGAAGGGTTAATAAGAATAAGTGTTAAAATGGCATATGAACAAGGAATATTTGACAAATGGCAGAATCTGTAAAATCATGTCTATATTATCTTATAACCAAACAGAGAAGACCCTGATCAGACGGCTCCTGTAGGAGTCGTCTGATCTGGGTCTACTCTGTTTGCAAAGGCGTAGAAAGGCGTATTTATGGAGTAAAGGTTTATCAGTAACCGTAACAGTTTATGACGGAATGGGTGCTTTAGAACTGAACACTAAAATTTAAATTTTACCCGTCATAAATTAACATAATCGCTCGATAAATATTCCTGAATACGAAAATAAAACGAACCAGTCATACTTTAACTAGGACCGATTAAATCACTCTTATTTAGATTAACGGTGATAACGGGTATTAAACAGCCTATAAAGTGTCAAAATAGCATATATGATCTGCAAAAAATGAAAAACGGGATACTTGTAGCCCACTGTGCCAAAAAACCCCCAAATTTATATCATCTGGTTCAATATTGCAGTCTGATTTCTTTATCCCTGAAGCGGCCATTAATTTATTGGACATAGGAGTTTAGAAAAAAACATGTGGTTGCTTAATACAGGGCAAAAGTAATGCAGTAGGAGCTTTCTGCATTACTTATGACCTGCATTAAGCTACCTACTGTCTTACATACTTGCCGGTATATGCCATTACAATTGATGAGTTCAGCAAACAGCGCAGATACTGATCTGGGTCTACATTGTTTGTCTGTGTCATTTTTAAGTTACACATGGTACACATGAGTTAAACTTTTAAATGATCAGGATGTTTTGTTTCCAGAAAGTGTCTTTGTCCTCATTTCCTCAGATTACATGGTATTCTTAATCCTTTCCTCCATAAATACGCCTTTCTACGTCTCTGTAAAAGTGATTTTTTGAAACCATTGTGATAAATAGAGCATTTGCTTCTTAGGAGCAAATGCTCTATTTTTTTTAACTATGGTTTAAAAACTACAAAATTCTAAAAGTTTCCTTTTCTCTAGTTAATGTCCCTTTTCGGTAGATTTATTCAAATAGGTTGGATCTAAAAATAGCCTATGAGGGAATGGGTTAAACACCTGTACAGCGACCATCAAAAAGAATTCTATTTATTGGTCTTCATCCTTAATCTGCTGAATAATCAAAAGTGGTTCCTAATTTCCGGAGTATCAATTAAACAAAAGTTGCATCAGGATTGATCACACAAGAAAATTATATTTATGACAAACAGTGCAGACACTGACCAAAGGACCCTCTCATTAGTCATTTGATCTGGATCTAGGGTGTTTGCAATGACTGATATACATGGTTAGCGCTCATTAAGGACCAGATGCAGGTGATCGCTTAATACAGAGCGAAAGCAATGCAGGAAGCTCTCATAGACGTGATCATTTTTAAGGGGTTCAACTGTTTATAAACGTTCTATGGTGCACTTTTGATCCTGGCAAGACGTCGAGTTACTCGGTGTCTCATCTGGACCACGCTCCATGCAACGGTAATGGCCCATTTACCTACTAAAGGTTATTGTACATGTACAATATGTTCAAGAATAGCTCCTTTATTTCTCCACCAAACCCTATGTCGTGACCATTCTTCGAGACGATTTTAAAGAGTGGTCACAACACAGGGATTGGTGGAGAAATGACGATTTTACTATTTATTTACACACCATTATCTGTAGCTCTGATTTAACATTTAAATTCAGATTTATTATTTTCTTAAATAATTTTGTGAATGTTTGACATAACAATTAACGGAATTTATCGACAAATTTTAAATATTGTGTTTTCAACAATATTCATGCTGATAGAATTGAACCTAAAATATTCAATAAAAATGATGAATTCACTGGCGGTTTCATACATTCTTTATCAATCTTTTGAATGTAAACAAATGTGTGCGTTG
>OY755247.1:40479560-40539560 GCA_963576725.1 Azorinus chamasolen
GTAGACCCCCATGAAGCGGTCCAGACCCCTGTGATTTATACTAAATGTCACGTCCAGCTTAGAGGGGTTTTACTGTACTGGTTAATCCTTTACTCCTGGTCCATATATACGCCTTTGCAAACAGAGAATATCTAGATCAGATAGCTCCTATAGAGGTCCTCTGATCAGGGTCTGTTCTGTTTGATTCTTAAATTATATAGGTCTGCTTCTACAGTGTCGGCTTTGGCAAACTCATATTGTGTAAGTATGTCATTAAAAAAAACCCAATTTAATTGATATTCATGATGTCATTATCTTTTACATGAATATTAATGGAGTAAAGGGTTAATCCTTTACCTGGTAGAGATACCTGTTGGTGCCTTTGCAAACACCTTAGACCCAGTGTCCCGTAGAAGCCGTCTGATAAGGATCTGCTCTGTTCATGAAATTACAGTAAAACCTCTCTATAACGACCACTAAATTACATCAAGTATGTTGTGTTAAAGGCAGGTGGTTGCTTAAAGCAAGGTGAAAGTAAAATAGAGCGTTCTGTTTTCCTTTCACCTTGCTTTAAGCAGCCACCTGTCCTAAATACCAACTAATTAACTCAATTTAGTGGCCGTTATAGAGAGGTTTTACTGTATTTTAGTTTCTCCCATCGTCTTGGCTAAACTATCGTTTGTTCATAAATATTGTTTGTTCATATGCAGTTATAAAGAAATCAGCTAATAAATATTGATTTTGGCATTTTATTTCTTACATGAGTATTTATCACGTAAGGGTAAATAAATATATTAAATATAAATATTAAATAATAAATATTCAAAAACACTCGTCAGAATCACTTTCATTTAATTTTGCGGGTTTTTTTTCAATAAACTATTAATAATTTTAGAATACAGCTGAACTTCGATATCTTGAACTCGGATAACTCGAACTTCGGGATAATTCGAACTAATAGTTTGTTCCTTCCAAAATGTATTATACAGAATCGTTCTAAAATGCATCACTACACGTATCTAGAAGCACGCGTGAAAGCTTAATGCAGGTCGGAAGTAATGCTGAAATCTCCTACAAGAGCTTTCAGCATTACTTTAGACCTGCATTAAGCTGTGAACCTGATATAATGGTCCGATTATAAATCGGATGACTCGAACCTCCGTTATCTCGTACTAATTCGAGATATCGAAGTTCAACTGTAATCCGCTTCCCTTTTTATGTTCTATTCTTTTTTTCTTTAAATTCTTTCGACTTAATTTTCAAACTGACTCACGATTTCCAAAATGGCATAAATCTTCCTCTAGATCTTGTTTTTTTTGTTCATTATTTTTGGTCTGATTCATTATATAGACCAATTTATAATGACGGTTGCAAACAGTTTGGATCCAGATGAGACGTTGGGCAACTCGGCGTCTCATCATGATGCAACTCTTTCACTATTTACCTTTTCTCGCGTTTGCAAACAAAGTACAGTAAATGACCACTAAATTAAACCAAGTAGTTTGCTTTAAAGGCAGGTGTCTGCTTAATGCAAGGTGAAAGTAAAACAGAACGCTCCTATAGGAGCGTTCTGTTTTACTTTCACATTGCTTTAAACAGACACCTGTCCTAAATACCAACTGCATGTAAATAACACAATTTAGTGGCCGTTATAGAGAGGTTGTACTTTGTGAATGAAGATCAGAGGCTCCTGTAGCAGCCGTCTGGTCAAGATCGGCTCTGTTTGCATAGGAAATTACAGTAAAACCTCTCTATAACGACCACTAAATTGTGTTAATTAGTTTGTATTTTTGGCAGGTGGTTGCTTAATTAAGGTGAATGTAACACAGAACGCTCCTATAGGAGCGTTCTGTATTACTTTCACCTTGCTTTAAGCATCCACCTGCCTTTAACACAAAATATTTGATGTAAATAAGTGGTCGTTATAGACAGGTTTTATATAGATATGATCCTACAGTTTTGTCAAAGCAAAACATTCCCTTGAAAATTACACATTATAACAATCAAGTTAATGGTTTTTTTTACGAAGAGACCAACTCACGCAAAACTGTGTATTTGGGAAGCGGGTTAACACATACTGTTTCTTAAAAAAATAAAACAAAGCATATTCCTTTGACAGACAACAATTTTGCAGATCAAATTACAGTAAACTCCCTCTAAACTGGACGTTAAATTAAGTATAAATATCGGTCTTGGAGACTGGTGGTATATAGCTTAGTGTAGGGTTGAAAGTCGTGCGAAAAACTCCTCTAGGAGCTTTCTGCATGACTTTCAACCTGCATTAAGCTGTCCAAAAGTATCTAAATTCTTTTCTACTAGAGTTCCGGTTTAGAGGGTGTTTACTGTATCTACTGATTGGTATAAGTAGTAAAACCCCGCTAATGCGACCACCTGAAAGAGGTATAATTTTGGCTGCTAGATGCAGGTGGTAGCTTAATGCAGGACAAAAGTAATGCAGAAAGCTCCTAGAGGAGCTTTCTGCATTACTTTTGTCCTGCATTAAGCAACCACCTGCTTATGAAGACAACCATTTTGATTCATTAAGTGGTCGCATTAGAGGGGTTTTGCTGTATATGCATATTTAATTAGATTGTCGTGCAATTTAAACACTGCATGTATAACGAGAATGACAAACAGTTTAGATCCTGGGGATACGTGTTATATGGAGGATTGGTACATTACGGTTTGAGGGATTCCGATGAGAAAAGAGACACACAGAGAGGGGCAATCAATTTGCATAGGTTTATTTTCTCACATGGAGTTTGAATCCAATAGGAAGACATATAGGCATCAAAAATAATAAAAAATCTATTAGCGCAAAACCATTGTATCACATTTCTATAATAAGAACATTGCAAATTATAGGACACTTCAATGCTTAACCAAATATTTTTGAATATTCATGTAAAATAATGACATCATGAATACTAATTAGCTATTTTAATGGGATAAGAACACATGATGTCTTTGTTTGTTTTTTGGCATTCATATAAAATCAGATCTATATAATTTCATAAGCAAACAGAGAAGACCCTGATCAGACGGCTCCTACAGAAACCATTTGACCCGGGTCTCTTCTGTTTGCAAAGGTGTTAAAAGGGCGTTTATTATGATTTTAATGGCTAAAGCAATTTTATTTCAATTTTTTCAACGCCACGTTAAAATTATTAACCGGTTTGGATTCTGATGAGACGGAGAGGTCATTCGGCGTCTTACTTGAGTCCAAAGTGTTTGTAAAATCTATTGCAATATCTCTCACATTGTACAGTTACAAAAGTTTTGCACTAAATCATCGTATTATTAACACAATGCAATGCATGTATATTCAATGAACATCGCGTCGCTCGAAGGCTGAACACAAAATGCGTATCATAAACTGGATAGAGCAATACAGCCGTATTATACATGTTCATGTATATAAATATTAACATATAAATATTTAGCGTCCATTTTAACCCTTCAGTCAAAGAACAAAGGGCCAAGCAGTCAAAAGACCTTTATTTATACATGTATTTTACTAATTGGTCCTTTTAAAGTGTTTTGGATAGTGATACTCAGCGGAGATCCTGATAAAATGCGTACATTTAAACATTTGCAAGAACAACCCCTTTATTTCTCCACCGAACCCTATACTGTGACCACTCTTTAGAATCGTCTCGAAGAGACGATTCTAAAGGGTGGTCACAGTATGGGGTTTGGTAGAGAAATGAAGATTTTAGTAATTGGGTACGCACTTTTGTCCGTAGCGCTGTGATAGCAATATACAGAAAGACGGGAGCACATAATAAGTATTTGTAACTGAACATAATAAAGAACATAAAAAGAAGCATCAGAAAGAAGAAAGAGAACAGAAAAAACAGTTCATTAACCCTTATCCCGCCATCTGCCAGGGACACGCACTTGCAAACAGTTGTGATCCAGATGAGACACCGAGTTAGTAAGCGTCTCATCAGGATCCAAACTGTTTGACACTCGGTCAATAGTTTCTCAAAGGCTTGTTCTAATTAGAAGTCAAACTGCACCAGATGAGCAGACAAGTTTTACAACGGGGTATTAGTTTATCAATACATGTATCAGCAACAGTGTTAATAAAATAAGCATGTACATGTAATTGCAAGAATCTGAGTATTAGCGTCCATTTGAATTGATAAATTATTGAATTTATAGACTAGCGTTAACCCTTTACTCAATGAATATTCCTGTAAGAAATAATGACATCATGAATATTAATTAGTTTAATTGATATAATAGCACACATGGACAAAGGATGTTTTGGCCGTGATAAAAGCTGTAGAAGTATATCTACGTTATATCACAAGCACACAGCTTAGACTCAGTCTGTGTCTGATCTAGGTCTAAGCTGTTTGCAAATGCGTATGAAGGCGTATTTATGGAGTACAGGGTTAAGCGAGTCATTATAATGTCACTCTAAGAATTGAAGCACACGGACTACTATTGTATCAGAGGACATTATAAACTAAAATTAATTACTGTAAAATCTATCAAAAGCGCCCACCTAACAGAGGTATGTCTTAGTATGTATTTGAAAACCAGGTGGTAGCATAATGTTGGATTTACGTCATACAGTAAAACCTCTCTATAACGGCCATTGAATTGTGTTAATTATTTGGAGTTTAAGGCAGGTGGTTGCTTAAAGCAAGGTGAAAGTAAAACAGAACGCTCCGTTAGGAGCGTTCTGTTTTACTTTCACCTTGCTTTAAGCAGTCACCTGCCTTTAACACAAAATACTTGATGTAATTTAGTGGTCGTTATAGAGAGGTTTTACTGTATTTCCGATCTAGATTAAGCGACAACCTGCTTTTAATAATACCAATTTCGATTCATTAGCAATTAAGAATTAATCACTGCATGAATTATCATGGACTTGTCTTTTATAATTACAAATTAAAAGTGTTAGTCGTGACAGAAACGTCAAAATCAGATATATGTTATTCCCCACGCAAACAGTGCAGACCTTCATCAGACAGCTCCTATAGTAGCTGTCTGATCTGGGTCTACTCAATTTGCAAAGATGCCAAAAGTCATCTTTATGAGGGAATGGTAAAAGTCATGTATATTAGGGAATGGTAAAAGTAAATTATATAATGGAATGGTTAAGTGGTAGTTTTAAAGAGGTTCCAGTGTGATTTGTTTAATCTTACTCCTAACATTATTTATACAGTAATGTAAGAATCGGAAACAATTTTAAAATATGCAGATGTCCAGATAAGGTGCGTATATTGAAACATTTTCATGAACTACTTCTTTTATTTCTCCACCAAACCCTATACTGTGACCACTCTTTAGAATTGTCTCTTCGAGACGATCCTAAAGAGTGGTCACAGCATAGGGTTTGGTTAAGAAATGGCAATTCTAATATTTGAGTACGCACCATTATATGTTGCTCTGAAATATATTTACAATTTTCAAATCGGACTAATAAGTGTGGATTGGTCAAACGAAATCTATAGCACTATTAATACTGTCCAACTACTTACACCATATGAATCCGCCCGCAAAAATATAGTGACCACAAAAAAGTATGGCAAAACTGGCATAGGCATTAACTATTGACTAGGTTTTTAGAGGCCACTAGCAGTATTCTTCAAGTCATATAAAACGCATAAATGCATTGCCATAGTTACATGTACATCAGGCACAATTCTTCTGATGATGTATGAATCTTTAATCGTCTTGTGCAGACAAATTCTGCACAGTCGCTGCATGAACGCAAGCCACGAAGTTAAATAATATCACATCTTCTTGGAAGTGATTAACCCTTTACTCCAAATATATTCCTTTCAGTGCCTTTGCAAACAGAGCAGACCCAGATCAGACAGCTCCTTCTGGAACTGTCTGATCCGAGTCTGCTCTGGTTGCTTATGGAATTATATAGATATGATTCTACAGATTTTGCCATGGCCAAAATGTCCGCTGCTCAAAATCAGCTAATTGATATTCACGATGTCATTATCTCTAATTTAAATATTCATGAAGTAAAGGGTTAACTTTGCAAAAAATAAATATATGAGTTTCAACATGAGAAATGTATCTTCGATGATTAAAGAGCGAGGAGAGTAGTGGTCCCAGTGTAGACTCAAATCAGACATTTCGTCTCCGACCCCGTCCACTGTTCTATGTCTACACCGTTTCAAAGCACTGAACATTTTCTCGCAGAGTCGCTCATATTTTCGCTTTAACCCTTCTCATGCTAAGCCCGACAGTCATGTACAAACAGTTTAGATCCAGATCAGATACCAAGTCTCATCAGGATCCAAGATGTTTGACTCTCGCTCAATAGTTTATCAAACGAGACAATTTCAGAAAATCAGAGAATGGGTATACATTGTTTTTAGCATGAGAATGACTACTTAACTAATCACTGTCTTGATCATCACTGAAGTCAATATCGTTTTTTGTCACTTGCAGTAAAGGCACGTCTTTCGGGTCCTTTCCGTCTGAAACATTTTTCATGAAAGCAATGTATGTCATAGCGAGTCGCAGAGTTTCGATCCTCGATAGACGTTTCTCGTAATTAAATGCCGGCAATCGTTTCCTTAGTTCATCAAACGCTTCGTTCAAATGGAACATTCTTCTACGCTCTCTAACGTTAGCCGCTTTTCTCTGGACTTGGGTCTGCACACGTTTTCGCTTAGGTTTCTGACTCGACTGTCCATCCGACGTGTCAGAATGTCCACTTCCCGTACTTGTTGGCGAGATTGTGTTAAAGGAACTGCCGAAATAGTTTTCATGCCCAGCATATGGCAAATGATTTAATGGTGTCGCGAAGGACATTTCACTAGCTGGTATATAAGTTGGAGGAGAAACAATCGCCATATCATCAGGCTGCAAGTTCGAATACCCGATAAAAGATCCGTATTGCGGTGCCATGCCGTCTTGTAGCGGGTATATGGCAGGTCGGGTGGTATGCACAGCCTCCTGGGCAGGATGTGCCCATTCGTATTCACTGAAAGCCAAACCCCCACTCAGTCCTTCACTGGAAGTCACTGGGTAACTTGTAAATCCCATCTCATACCGCAGCTCCGGGGAATGTTCCACGTTGACAGATTCATATGTCTCCATCTTCACGGCACTAACGGAATTATGTCTCTTTAGAACTTTCTTAAAGTCGCATAAGCTATTTTCTGATTATGTAGCCCTTGTAATTTCTTCGATTTCAAAGATTGTAAGACTTTTTCTGCCCCCTTATTGGGTTGACTTTCTTAGTGATACGCATCAGACGAAGTGCCTCTTCGATAGCAACGCCGGGCAGATAAATACCCTTTTTGATACCAGACTTGTCATTTTACCTGTGGGATGTCAACCTACCTCAGAGCGAGAGCCTGGTGTGGCGACAGGTAGCGTGAATATGATTGGACCATTAAAGGTAAATACTCCATCGCCCATGCGCTCTGGGTGTCACGGCGCGTGGAGGAGGCGTGGTTACCTGTAGAAACCAGTTGCCACGTGACAGGCACAAGCCTCCGGTAGGATGACGAGGATGATACAAACACAGTGAATACCTGTAATTGGAGAATCTTCAATCGGCGCTGTGATGTCACTAGAAGTGTCGTTTAAACGTTAATTGATACCACAGACCAAGCGTTAAGGTAAACTAAGGCGATAGTGTAGTTTTTTGGGATAGTTTTAGAAGCGCTAGTGTCACGCATTCGAAAAGGCCTAAAAGCCCACCGTTATGTCAACGATTTGTAAAGAAAGAAAACAAAATAAATGACAAGGAAGCTGTACCGATTGTTCACGAGCAAGTGCAGAGTGCTACCGGGGTATACAAACTACTCTCTCTTGATAAATGTCTACGAATACACATCTAAGAAAAGACAAAACATGTATCCTTTACTGCTGCACTTACTAAACTTAATTCCAACTGAAGCTGACCATATCCTTGTAAGATATACTTCGAAATCAAATGAATAATTTGAGAAAAAATAAGATGGACATGGAGTAGATGACGGGTTTAAGGGCCTAATTGCTTGCTAATAGACAGTGTTCACGCCGGGTAGTCATTCATTCTATTGTGCTCATTTAGGGTATTTGTGCTAATAGTTCGGGTATCAATTTGCCAACTGAATGCAGAGAATACTGCAATATCGCATGCTCAAAAGCCGTCGTCTGCAAAAAATAGTTAAATGTAGCCTTCTATTGTTCCGTTTTATTTTTCCTTCTAAAAATCAAGATCCATTCTATGTTCAACCACGTGTGTCCTGTTTGAGAGACACGGTGTCTAACTCTGGATCCATGCTGTTTATACAACGACTAGTCTGCAAAAACATTGTCTGCAAAATCTTAGTGTCGTATGCAAAGTTTGTCGTCTGCTACAATATTCATTTGTTTAATTTACACACCGTTTCAATAAAAAAACAGTAAGCTGTCAGTCTGTTGGATTGAGGTTGACTTGAAAACATTAGAACTTAACTTTATGCTTACTTAAACAGAAAATATCTATTAACGTGATTTCAAATGACTGTCGTGAAAGTGCAATTAAAATAAAACGGGTTGATGTGTGTGTGTGCGTGTATGTGTGTGTGTGTGTGTGTGTGAGAGAGAGAGAGAGAGAGAGAGAGAGAGAGAGAGAGAGAGAGAGAGAGAGAGAGAGCAAGAGCAAAAGAGAAAGAGAAAGTGAGCTAGCGTGCGTGTGTGTGTGTGAATGTGTGTGCGTGCATGTGTGTGTGCGTTTGTGAGTGCGTGTGACGACGGATCGAGTGTGTGCATGAGTGTGTGTGTACGTGCGTGTGTGTGTGCGTGCGTGCTTGCATGCGTGTGTATATGTGTGCGTGTGTGTATATGTGTGTGTGTTTGCGTGTGTGTGTGTGTGTGCGCGCGCGTGCGTGCGTGAATGCATGCATGCGTGCGTGCGCGTGTGTGTGCGTGCGTGCGTGCACGCGCGCGTGTGTTACAGTAATATGCATAGGTGCAAAACTGAACTATTGCACTTTAGTATACATTGTAATTTCACAAGAACTGAACAGTTTTCAGAAGGTAGTCAATAGTCAAGCATGCAAACTTTTGAATTATGTATTCAATTTCGTTTTTAGGTATTCATTCTTTCTTTCGCCACTTCACTCAATCATTTTGTCATATTCAAATCGACACTAATACTATTTTTTATTCATATACATGTACATGGACATAGCAAGCGATACGCACTTATGCACGTGCGTAACATCAATTTGGAACGTGAAAACATTATTATGGCCAAAATGGAACAAAATCAAAGGCTAGCTTTAACACTTTCCCCCATATTAAGGCCTTTTGATGCATCTGTAAAAGTCAACTTTTGAAACCATTTTGATAGAGCATTTGCTCCTAAAGCAACAAATGCCCTTTTTATCGCAATGGTTTCAAAACTACACAATTATTCTAAATTTTCCCAGGGAGCATATCGACGGACCCCTGTAGTCACGGTACGTACATTACATTTGGGATTCAGCTACGCTCCTGATATATAACCAGATCATATTCACTGGTCAGATAAGGGTGGCCACTGTTTGCCAGAAATACGTGTACCTCTCTTACAAATATATACTGTAAAACCATGTAAAGCGATCACTTTATGAATAAGCTTAAGTGTCTTTATAAACAGGTGGTTGCTTAATGCAGTACAAACGTAATACAGAAAGCTCCTGCGGAAACATTCAGCATAACCTATGTACTGTATTAAACCACTTCCAGTCGTTAACCCTTTCACCGCCGATGTCGCATTAATGCGCCACGACAAATAGTGCAGTCCCAGATCAGACGCCGCCTTTTCAAGACGCCGTCTGATCAGGGACTTCACTATTTGTCTCAAACTCTTCTTCTATATCTGCGCTTTATTCCTTTGAATTTTGCATTTATTTATCTCATTTCCTTATTTTACCAAATGACTTAACAAAAATTGCATTGCAGACGACAATTAGAAATTTGGCGCCGAAATGGTTAAGGCTGGGAGTAGTGTAAAACTGTCTGGGAATTAAACATGCATTTATTAATCGTTTTACAGGGTTTTTAACTGCACTTGCCAAATATTGAATGGAATGTTACTTAACCAACGGTGGATACTTCCACTTTGAAACAAATCAATGGACTAAATGCATGCTGTTTATAATAAATATTTCCTCCATGTATCTGTACGTCTGTCTGATTCTTAACCCCTTTCCCTTATGTAAGCGAATTTTCGCGCATCTGCAAACAGAGTAGACCCAGATCAGACGGCTCCAATAGGAGCCGTCTGATCAGGGTCTGCTGTGTTTGTTATGGTGTAATACTTATAGATCTGATTATACAGCTTCTGCCTGGGCCAAAATGGCATGTGTTCATATGGCATTATACAAATAATCTTATTAATATTCATGACGTCATTATTTATAACATTCTCAATGAATATATAACAGGGAAAGGGTTATGTCTACCTTTCTCTTTTCCCCATATATCATCTGTCTGTCTGCCTGCCTCTTTACCCGCACGAAAGTCCGCTCGACAGCTCGCCCGAAAGTTTGCCCGCCGGTCTCCTAGAGAAACTTTCTGCATGACTTTCACCCTGCATTAAGCTGCCACCTATCTCCTAGACAGATATTGATACTAAATTGAACGCCCGGTTTAGATGGGTTTTATTGTATTTGCTCAATCACATACACGTGTACGAATAGCGCTACGGATTTTAAAGGTTTGGCAAACAGAGTAGAACTAGATCAACCATGGCCTCATTGGCAGGTTGACTGTTGATGGTAATGGTTGAACAAAATATTGCAAATAATTCATACTTTACGAGAGGACCGAACTAGCTTACGTGTTTCAAACGCCTCGTCTGGTCAGATTCTACACTGTTTGTTTTGCAATACAGTAGGCTCTGATCATTGGCACCCGGTGCAGATACCTATGAACCCTGTCTAGGGCTACAGATCCAAACAGAGTAGACCCAGATCATTAATAATATAGATCTGAGTCTACAGCTTTGGAAAAAACTTTCATCTGTTTAATATAAATTAACCTAATTAATATTCATGCTGTCATTATTTCTTTCATGAATATTCATGGAGTAAAAGGTTAATCTCGACTCGACACATTGTTTTTAAAACCTAAATATTGTTTTTTTGTACAGTAGGGCTGCTATGTCGATGCGTGTCAAAAAGTGCAGACCCCGATGTACACTTTGGCTGTAGGTATGACAGTCCAACTCCGTTCCATGTTTTACATAGTCGACACTAACGAGCCGCGTACAGCCCTTCACTACTAGTGACACTTTCGCGCCGCATCGTGTCCCGTTAAATAAACAAATCCCGGTCAAAACGTTCATGAGTGGTGACAGAAGTATCAAAAACAAATTTGTACCTGTCAAAAAATAGAGATATGTTGCAAACTGGAGAGGCGACGACCGCAGTCACCCAACGAGCAACTAGGATGTAAATAAATCTAGAGTGGGCATGGAGCCTTTGAATGCAGGGCACCAGAGAACTGGCAGTTACTAGCAGTGTAGATCCAGATCAGATGACTCATAGATAGGTTCTCTGATCAGAGTCTGAGCTGTTGCTCACCCAACACATGCTAAGCCTTTGACCCATTATCTCATAGGCTATTTTTAGATACAACCTATTTGAATAAGTCTACTGAAAAGAAGTATTAACTAGAGAAAAAGAAACTTTTAGAATTTTGTAGTTTGAAACCATTGTGATAAATAGAGCATTTGCTCCTATAGGAGCAAATGCTCTATTTATCACAATGGTTTCACAAAATGACGTCTACAGAGTCGTCAAAAGTCGTCAATATGAGGGAATGGGTTAATGCTGAATGGACTCCATTGTTTAATGCTAATGACCAATTCCACTTTAGAATTAGCATTTTATCCTTTACCAGCTAGAGACGCATTTCAAATAGGGTACACCCAGATCAGACTGCTCTGCTAATTGTGGAAAAATATAGATGATATTTTAGTTTTTCTCAGAGGCCAAACCTTTTTCGTTCACATACAGTAAACCCCCGCTAATATGACCACCTAAAAGAGGTATAATTCTGGGTGCTAGAGGCAGGTGGTAGCTTAAAGCAGGGCAAAAGTAATGCAGAAAGCTCATAGGAGCTTTCTGCACTACTTTTGTCCTGCATTAAACAACCACCTGCTTATAAAGACAAACATGTTTATTAATTAAGTGGTCGCATTACAGTGTTTCTACTATACCATTATTAGTACATGTACATCTCTTTATAGGTATCTAAGCGACTATTCTTTTATTGAAAACAGAAATCTTTAAAAAAAAACCCAACAATGTGGTTGTTTAATTCGATTCAAAAGTAATGTATAAAACTCATATAGTAGCTAGTACCTATGACCTGCATTAAGCTACCACCTGCCTTACAGAACTATAATTAGATTTGTTTTCGGTGACCGCTTAAGGCAAATTCTACTGTTTTCATGTGGCAGTGTCAAATTATAATCTCATAAATATACATGATGGAATTATATCACACATGAATATTCATTAGGTACAAAAGTACTTACAGGTTAATCTGGATTCTGATGAAACTGTCCAAGTAATTAATCAGCCTACGACACGCCACGGACCAATTTCTAAAGGGATAGTCTCTACACATATTGTCAATTAAAGCAAACCTTTCAATTTAGTATAAATATCGGTCTTGGAGACAGGTGGTAGCTTAATGCAGGGTTAAAGTCATGCAAAATGCTTGTCTGGGAGCTCTCTGCATGACTTTCACCCTGCATTAAGCAGCCACCTGCCTAAAGTATCTTAATTCTTCTCTACTAGAATTCTAGTTTAGAGGGGGTTTACTGTAACCCACTTATTCCCGTATTATTTAAGAAAAACCCTCCAGATCTTACATTCGGATCCTTCCATTTTCATGCGGAGGGGGAACAGCAAACAATGGTTTTGCTAGAATAAGCCATTGACATTATTGAGTTCAGCAAACAGTGTAGACCCTGATCAGAGAGCAACTCGTCGTCTCATCAGGGTCCATGCTTATAAAACTTTTAGTTGAGTCTGAGTACGTTCTCAAGCTTTTGATTGGTCAGATTTGAGCCTCTGGCTCAAATCTGACCAATCAAAAGCTTGAGAACTCAAATCTGACCAATCAAAAGCTTGAGAACGAAACTCAGACTCAACTAAAAGCTTTATAAGCATGGACCCAGGATCTAAACTGCTTGATACACTGTTTATCCTTTTTTTATAAAGAAAATGAGACAGCATCCACTCTAAACCTTGAAGCAGACGAAAATGTGCCTAGCAGACGACACTGGCACTGAAAGAGTTAAGATACCTTTTTGGTTTTTTCTCTCATGAAAAATAATTTTGGCCATAAAAATGAATTGTTTACAAGCTTACTTTGAGAGTTAACTACGGTAAAACCTCTCTAATGCGACCGCCCAAAAAAGGGGCATAATTCTGGGTGCCAGAGGCAGGTGGCTGTTGAATGCTGGATGAAAGTAATGCAGAAAGCTCCTATAGGAGCTTTCTGCATAACTTTCGTCCTGCATTAAGCAGTCACCTGCTTATAAAACAGTTATGTTTATTCATTAAGTGGTCGAATCAGAGGGGGTTTACTGTAATATTATAGGACTGATAAAATATGACCCCGATGTTATAAAATATTTTGTTTGAGTATGAGTTCATTGTCGAAAGCCAAGGCATGATGCATATATGAAACACTTTTAACCAATTCCCTCAAAGGCTATATTTAGGTCCAACCTCTTTAAATAAATCTACCGAAAGGGAGCATTTACTAGAGAAAAGGAAAATGTTAGAAAATTGTAGTTTGAAACCATTGTGATAAATAGAGCATTTGCTCCTATTGAGCAAATGCTCTATTTATCACAATGGTTTCAAGAAGTGACTTTTACAGAGGCGTCAAAAGGCGTCAATATGAGGGAATGGGTTAACAATAACTTCACCAAACCCTATCACGTGACCACTCTCGAAAAGACGATTCTAAAGAGTGGTCACATGACAGGGTTTGGTGGAGAAATGATGGTTTTAGTACAGTAATCCCCCCCCCAACCGGAACTCTAGTATAGAAGAATACAGATACTTTTAGGCAGGTGGCTGCTTAATGCAGGGTTAAAGTAATGCAGGTTCTAAACTGTTTGACATTCACATAAACGGAAATAAAAAATAAAAATTTAGCAGACGACAATGTTTTACAAACAAGTTCACATGCACTTATTGGGCAAATAGCTACTTGGCATACGGGCTTCATCTGTAATTATACTAGCGCCGAATGTGGCCTGTTGTTTTAACTCTTTCGCTGCCAAATGTTGTCGTCTACAAACCTGTGTTATATGCTAAAATACCCATTTTCAAAGTTCTTCATTTTTGTTTAAACATTCAGTAACATACAGCTTGGATCCTAATAAGACGCCGAGTTACTCGGCGTCTCATCTGGATCCAAACTGTTTGCATAGGTAATCACAGATGCGACAGTGGCAACGAAAGAGCACTTGACTTTATGAATATTCATGTAAAGAATACTTACATAATGGAATATTAATTGAACGAATTTTTATAATGGCATATCAAGGCGGGATGGTTTAGCTATTGTAGAAATCAGAGTCAGGTCTGTACGATTCTATAACCCTTTCCTTCATATAAACACCTCAAGCTTTTGATTGGTCAGATTTGAGTTCTCAAGCTTTTGATTGGTCAGATTTGAGCCAGAGGCTCAAATCTGACCAATCAAAAACTTGAGAACGAACTCAGACTCAACTAAAAGTTTTATAAGCATGGACCCTTTTCATGTATTTACCAACAAAGTAGACTCCTGTAGTGCAGTACAGTAGGAACCGTCTGACCAGGGTCTGCTCTGTTTGCTAATGGAATTTGATCTTTTTCTTCACTTTCTAAAATGAATACAATGATCCACGTTCCATATTTCATTACAACTGTTTTGTCCAGGAATATTCAGTAGGTATTGAAATTTGGAATAAATATAGAACAGGGATATGGATAAGCAGACAGGGCAGACCCTGTGCCTACTCTGTTGCAAAGGCTGTAAAAGGGAAAGGGCGCATCTATGAGACAAAGGATTACCCTTTCAGCAGTTAACCCATTACCTCATGGGCTATTTTTAGATACAACCTCTTTGTAGAAATCTACCGAAAAGGAGCATTAACTAGAGAAAAGGAAAATGTTAGAAAATTGTAGTTTGAAACCATTGTGATAAATAGAGCATTTGCTCCTATAGGAGCAAATGCTCTAATTATCACAATGGTTTCACAAAGTGACTTCTACAGAGTCGTCAATATGAGGGTATGGGTTAAAACATTGCGGTATGCTTCATTTCTCAAATAGATCCTTTTGAGACATTACGTTGACGGGTCATCACACAGAGGTACACAAACTGTTAAAAGAAACAAGTCTCTCGTTTAAACTTTATTTCTTTGACACCACGGTTGAATTACAACGGTCCTTGCCAACAGCTTGGGCCCTGGCGAGAAGTCAAGCAACTCGGCGACCCACCAGGATCCAAGCTGTTCAACACACTTATAAGTTTTTGAAAAGAAATTGGATGGAACGTTTTATTGGAGATTGAAGCAGACAAAAGTTATTAAGTATTAAAAGGGTTAATTGGTTGCATGTTTGTCTCAAAATGCACGCACGTGCTTCGGAATGAGTTTGGCGCATCGTACAACCGTGCACAAAATGTAGGTTCTGTATGCTCACATCTCTTTTTCAGAACTAATTGTCTTACAAGCATACTCCTGACAATGTCTTTGACTCATTTTTGGTGTTAAAGAGCAGTATTGACTCCCGTTTAAGGAACATTTATCCTTATTCCACTATAAAAAATAATGTCTCCCCAGGTGTGTTTCTTGTGCCGCTTTGACTACTTCAAATTCAAATACGCTTTTGAGAAAATATTTACCGAAGTTTCAAACAGCTTGGATCCCGATGAGACGCCGAGTTACTCGACGTCTCATCAGGATCCAAGCTGTTTGAAAATGCGAGTAAGGTCGCATTTAGCGAGAAAAGGGCTAGTGTTTGCATTTTATGTTTGTCGAAAACTGAGCTCAGTTCTTATCAGTCAATTTAGCTAATCTAATTGAAGTTCAAGTGTTTCAATAACTTTGTAATACGCCCATAAAAAGGGTGACCACCGCCATTTGTTGTTATTAGCTGTTAATGCAACAGTTAGGGTTTTGAGACCCGTAAAGCAAACACTTCCGTCCCCGTGTGCTGGAGTGCGTGGGAGGGTTTGGGAACGAGTTCAAGCATCCTCGACCGGACCCTAGAAATCCAGCGTCAACACAGATGGGGACAAAAGAACCCTCTTTTGACGTCAAAAGTGCACACTTCAGTATGATACGATTATGTCAAGCGATCATTTGGGGCTCCGTCCCATCTCCCATTCATACGCTGTCCCCTTTTAAGGGCCTGGCTATCTCAGTAAAGGACGATTGGATGTTTCCGACATAAATTATGTGATAATACAGAAATTATCATTATGTATGGGTATTACATTCGATGTCAGGATTGTCTGTCCCATGTCGACTTTACGATCAGCTCGTCAACTTGTTTACCCAGCTGAAACAGTCCGAGTAGAAATGCGCTATCCATTATATTAGAACATATCCGAATAACTGTCAGGCATTAATTGCTGAGGCAGGGAGCAATGAAGTCTCATTCCATATTCACAGTCACGCGAGACCACAGCATTGTGGACAATATGATGAGCGTGCGCACTAGCTGTGGTTGCGGCCAAAGAGGATATGGCGTATTTACGGGACTAATTGTGGAACCCTTTTCATGCCGATAAAAATATTGTCCGCTCAATCTCTGATTAGATGAACTTTTCACTGATTTCCGATTAGATCAAACTGTTGAGATACTATTCACAGAGTGTCAAAATGCTTGCATCCTGGTGAGACGCCGAATTACCCTGGAGCCAAGCTACAACGCATTTTATAATGCCAGCCAAGACATGCTAAGCATGCGAAAAAGTTAAACATGATTTATGTTTAACAGACAAACCACACTGCCATTCAGTTTATGCCACCTTGGCATAGATCTATGTAAAGTGACACAATTGTACAACAGCAAATCATCGCCAATCAGAACACTCGAATAAGTATTCATTGTTGTCCTTTAACACTTTCCTTCATGAATATTCATGTTAGAAATAATGTCGTCATGAATATTAATTAGTTTACTTTGTTATTATACAGTAAAACCTCTCTATAACGGCTACTAAATTGTGTTAATTGGTTGGTATTTAGGGCAGGTGGCTGATTAAAGCAAGGTGAAAGTAAAACAGAACGCTCCTATAGGAGCGTTCTGTTTTACTTTCATCTTGCTTTAAGCAGCCACCTGCCTTTAACACAAAACATTTGATGTAATTTAGTGGCCGTTATAGAGAGCCACAATCATGGTGTCTTGGCCATGGCAGAAACTATAGAATCATATCTATATGATATTATCAGCAAACATAGCAGACCCTGATCAGCTGCTCCTATAATAATGTTTTGTAGTTATCGTTTTGCCATCGAATTTCTTCATCAATGTTGATAAATTCGTAATTCTAACCTATGTAAAAAAAATATTTCAAATATAAAAATGAACAGTTTCTTTATCGTGTTGATCCGTAGAGGAGGAGACCACATCTGATACTGGTATTTTATCACGGAACTTATACTCGATGGCAAAACAATTACAAAACATTTCAAGTCTGCAACTTTTTACTTTTCACACAATCGTCATTCACACACAAAATTATGATCTGCAATTTATTAAATCACAATTAAAATTACATCATCGTGTAGCCAATACGTTTTTGCGCATTTTGACACCAAATTTGTCTATGGTTTGTACTTATAAGTATAATGAAAGTCCCCCAAGCCAACTGTACAGTTTCTTTATCGTGTTAGTGTATATTCAAATCAGACATAGCTTATCAATCACAGGGGTCTGGACCGCTTCATAGGGGTCTATATGTACTATATAATAACAAGGGTTCCAACTAGCAGAACGGATATCCGTGTACCACGAGTACAAATATGACTGTAACTCTTACAATTTAAATGATAATTTCGTAATTCTTTCGGCTATTAAAAGCCAATATATTTTTCTACCAAATAAATATAATCTTATAACGGTAACTTATGAACAAGTATCAATCCAACAATGATTTTCTCAAAATTTCACGTGTTTTTTGGTCATTGACAAACGTTCGTTCACCCCGGTTTCACTATATCACAGCAATAACCTAGCAATTTTCAGTTTAAAAAATGGCGTGGTTCAATAAAACGAATCAATTCTATCACCCACCTCCAATTGTTTAGTCCCCAGCATCAAAAGAATGATGTAAAACTAGCGAGTTTTGTCAGTTAGCTTCAAATCGTCGAGGAAGGAGCCATTGTACGTGACATCACGGCTTTCCCAACTTTTCCTTCGCCCATCCAACGAAATGGTTCCATTCAAATGGCAACATCCGAAATAGAAACATAACGGCAGACGGAAAGGGCGCTGTTGCTAGTTGCTTACTTATTTAGAGGACAAAACAAATGGAGATTGGTGATATAATTGGGTTGTTTTATTGAACCACGCCATCTTTTGAACTGAAAATCGCCAGGTTATGGCTGTGATATAGTGAAACCGGGGTGAACGAACGTTTGTCACTGACCCAGAAAACACGTGAAATTTTGAGAAAATCATTGTTAAATTGATAATTGTGCATAAGTTACCGTCAGAAGATTAGATTTATTTGGTAGTAAAATATATTGGCTTTCAATAGCCGAAAGACTTACGAAATTATCATTTAAATTGTAAGAGTTACAGTCATATTTGTACTCGTGGTACACGGATATCCGTTCTGCTAGTTGGAACCCTTGTTATTACATATAGACCCCCATGAAGCGGTCCAGACCCCTGTGTTATCAATGTAAACATTCTTTCTTGCATCATTATTACATTATTTGTCATGTTTTGTTTTGTAGCCATCTAATACGGTCCAGTTAACATTCCGAATTAAGGCAACTTAAAATGACGGCAATGAAAAATAATAAAGATTAAATAAAATGGTCACACTCTTGATTCAAAGGACTTACAAATGTATTTTTATTTACTCTCGTTATGTTTTAGTGTTATTTAACAACATTCGAACATCAGAACTGTTTTCTGTCGCGACAACCTTCTTATAACTGATTTTACAGGATGATGGAGCGTTCGTTATCTAATTGATATTCAATTATGCTTCTAGCAATATTAAAATAACCCCTGCCTTCATATAAATGCATTTTTCACACATTTGCATACAGAGTAGATCCAGATCATATGGCCTATATAAGAGCCATCTGATCAGGATCTGCTCTGTTTGCTTATGGTATAATATAGATCTGATTATACAGTTTACCTCAGCCAAAATATCATGTGTTTATATGCCATTATAAGAAATAACCTAATTGATAATAATGTTGTCATTATTTCTTTCATGGAAAGTGGACAGTTAAAAGGTTAAGTAATGATGAACCCTTTTACCGCCAAAGTCGCAAAAATGCACCACGACAAATAGTGCGGTCCCAGATCTGACGCCGCCTTTTCAAGGCGGCGTCTGATCAGGGACTTCACTTTTTGTCTCAGCCTCTATTTCCATATCTGTGCTTTATTCCTTTGAAATTTGCATTTACTTATCTCATTTATTTATTCTACCATATGATTTAACAAAATTCGATTGCAGACGACAATTAGAAATTTGGCGCCGAAAGGGTTAATAACGTCATATTTAAATGCGAGTGACTGAAAAATAGAATACTACAGGACTCCTATATCCGACTCGGAGAGAAAACGGTTGAGGCAAAGCAAGCCTCGTCTCGACGTATTCTCCCCTCGTTGAATAAAGGTGGCATGTGTACGATATATTCTCTACATATAAACGATTCTTTCTGCTGAAAATCTGCATTAAGCTAACACTTGCCTTAAAGATAAAAATACACATCCTTTTGTGATCATTATTTAGAGATTTTATTCCTACACGTATGTATTAGGTGCCTTAACGGCGACATTTGTATGTAACATTTGTGAAATATGGAGCAGATGGAAATAAAAGTGTCATTTTAAGCTACTTTACAGTTTTCAATTCAATTATGAGGTAAAGCCACTAATCGTCCAACCTTTTTTATCAAATGCAATAAAAAAAATTCCATAGTGACAACTAAATAAATGGTGTTAACCCTTTCACCGCCACAGTCGTGTAAATCCACCACGACAAATAGTGCAGTCCCAGATCAGACGCCGCCTTTTCAAGGCGGCGTCTGATCAGGGACTTCACTATTTGTCTCAATCTCTAGTTCTATATATGTGCTTTATTCCTTTGAAATTTGCATTTATTTATCTCATTTCCTTATTTTACTGTATGATTTAACAAAGTTGGATTGCAGACGACAATTAGAAATTTGGCGCCGAAAGGGTTAAGCACACGGTTGTTTACTGCAGGAGGAGTGTAATGCAAAAAAGTTCCAGTAAGACCCCCCCCCCCCCATAACTTTCGTCCTGCATTAAGTTAGCACATGTCTATACATTTAAAAATTAGTGTTTTAGGAAAACATGATTCTATTAAGTTGTTATATATTTATTCGTAGTTTACACTATTGTTCGCCATTGCAAACAGAGAAGACCCAGATCAGACGGCCCCTGTAGGAGCCGTATGATAAGGAGCTGCTCTGTTTGCTAATGGAAATGTATAGAAAATATGGAAATACATGTATATGCATTTCCACAACAGTGAACAAATCCATTTTAACCCATTTGTTTCCACGATACCATATATGGGACGTAGGCAAACAGTGTAAACTCTGATCAGACGCCGTACAATGTCAGAATCTTCGAGACGATTCTGAGGGTTGATCACAGTACAGGGTTTGGTGGAGAAATAAAGAAGTTGTTCTTGAAAATGTTTTACTTTACGTATCTTATCCGGACCTCTGTTTACACGTTTGCACGAGGAGTAGGCCCGTATAAGACAGCAGGACAAGGGTAAATATTTGCATCTTTTTCTCAAGTTCATAAAGGTTTGACATTAAATGAATTTTACGGTATAATATAGATCTGATTCTACAGGTGCTGCCTGAGCCAAAACATCATGTGTACATATGTAATCATTAAAAGTCAGCTAATAAATATTCATGATGTCAATATTCCTTTCCCTCATATAAACGCCTTTCAAGCATTTGCAAACAGAGTGGACCCATATTAGATGACTCTTATTTGAGACGTCTATGTTTGCTTTTGACATGATATAGATCTGTCAGCTTTTGTCTAAAGCAAATCTTGAAAAGTTTACATTATAAAAAATCAGCTGATAAATATTGATGACGTCATTATTCCTTACATGGATATTAAGCAGGGAAAGGACCATTTTGGTTATGCAAATGATTTAAAGAAAACTTACAATATTCAGGAAAACAAACTAACTAAACTATCACTACATGTTGTACACTAAGGTACCGCCACAGTGTATGGCAACACATGTCCGTCCCTATTTTACATGTCTCAAGTCAGTCAGTACATGGAACCCGGTCTAAGTGACCATTAAAAAGAAGTCTCATTCTGAGTAGTACAATGTAGCTTAATGCAGGACAAAAGTAATACAGAAAGCTCCTTTAGGAGCTTTTTGCATTAATTTTACCCCGCATTAAGAAACCAAATGCTTTTTAAGACTCCTTGTTTTAATCGTCATGTGGTCACTTAATGAAGGTTTTTATCATAATTGATTTCTATTATTCAGATAGCTGCGGAACAGGTGTGATATTAATTGACACTAATTACTGAGACGTTTGTTGATATCCTAAGTGACATCTTTCTCACAGAATCTGATCAGGTAAGTAAACAAACCACAGTATGTCACCCTACGTAGAGTGACATGTAGCAAGCGCAAATTTGTAACTGTCAAAAGGGATATGACGCGATACTTGTATAGTCATTACCAACTAGGAACTGCATGTAAGTTATGAAGAATGAAGTGATTGGTTTTGATGTTTGACAAATTTTGGCAAGAGTCTTCTTCAATTATTAATATATATCCTCTAAACCGGAATTCAAGTAGAGAAGAATTTAGATAATTTAGGCTGGTGGCTGCTTATTGCAATGTAATAGTCATGCATAAAGCTCCTAGAGGAGCTTTCTGCATAACTTTCATCCTGCATTATGCTGCCGTCTGTATCCAAGACCGATATTTATACTTAATTGAATGCCCGGGTTTTTACTGTATATATTATATACATATACACATATTTTTATATATTCAATCATACATGATCATTCAAAATAAATATATATAAATAATCAATTCTAATTTATAACATATTGTTTCTTATTCCTTTACAAAATCAAAAATACATATGCACTTGTATCTTAACCTTTCTCAAACTAAATATTCAAACGCAAATTCACCCACTATGAATATTAATTAGCTGGACCAATATGATATTGGATCAATTGTAACCATTGAATTATAATGGCTAATAGTTCAGACCCATATGAGACAGCTCCTCTAGGTGCTGTCTCATATGGGTCTACACTATTTGCACAGTGTTGCTATACCATACTAATTTATAATTATGAGTCTCTTTTTAATATATGTCTATGTACTCATTCATTATTGTTTGTTTGTTTCTGTGTGCGTTTTAGTTGGCAATCTTACTCAAAAGCATTGTGTGTTTGTATGCGAATCACTTTGTACATTGTAATTGTATGATGTAAATTATGTAGAAAAAGTCAAAACATTTTATATGAAGTAAGATCAAGAGAAACATTATTCATATGTTGAATACTTTATAATATATTTCAATATACATGCATGCCATTTCGGTATACAGTGGAACCTGGCTATAGTGATCCTATGACAGAGTACGGATACAGTGGAACCTGGCTATAGTGATCCTATGACAGAGTACGGATACAGTGGAACCTGGCTATAGTGATCCTATGACAGAGTACGGATACAGTGGAACCTGGCTATAGTGATCCTATGACAGAGTACGGATACAGTGGAACCTGGCTATAGTGATCCTATGACAGAGTACGGATACAGTGGAACCTGGCTATAGTGATCCTATGACAGAGTACAGATACAGTGGAACCTGGCTATAGTGATCCTATGACAGAGTACGGATACAGTGGAACCTGGCTATAGTGATCCTATGACAGAGTACGGAGTCACATAAGAGCAAGCGGTTGCTTAACACAGGACGAAAGTAATACAGAAAGCTTTTTCATGAGATTTCTGCACAACGTTCGTCCTGCATTGAAGAGAACCCTAACTGATGGTGGACGGCCGCAGTGCACTTGTCTTACTGTACTTAGTTATGTTGTCACACAGGCTGGTAGACAGGCAGGCAGGCACACAGACAGACAGACAGACATACATACAGAAAGACAGACAGACATGCAGACAAAGAAAGAGAAAGACTGAA
Source organism: Azorinus chamasolen (assembly GCA_963576725.1). Taxonomy (NCBI): domain Eukaryota; kingdom Metazoa; phylum Mollusca; class Bivalvia; order Cardiida; family Solecurtidae; genus Azorinus; species Azorinus chamasolen. The sequence goes on from OY755247.1 coordinate 40,502,947, forward strand.
GCTTGTTTGGTCATCATAAAAAATATCATAAGACTTCCTTGATAGTGGTTGTCTAGTATTTCAGAAGAATATTGGTTTTACAAAAATCCTCACCACCAAATGTTCTTTTTTAAGTTACTTATTGATTATACATGTACCTGTTTATAAACAGCTCACTGTCAATCCACAAGAGCCGTCTGATCTAGGTCTACTCTGTTTGCAAGAGTGTTAAAAGGTGAACACATGTATATGGAGTAAAGGGTAAAATACATCTAGGGATTCTACTCATTTGTATTACGCACGTTTGTGCATGTGTGCGTGCGTGCGTGCGTGTGTGCGTGCGTGCGTGTGTGCGTGTGTGCGTGCGTGCGTGAGTTTGTGCGAGCGTGTGTCGTTTGTTTGCCCTATTTCTTTTCTTTCTTTTCTTTTTTTTGGGGGGAGGGGGTTGTACTTGTTTGTGTATTTGTTTGTTTGTATCATTATCTGTTGAATCCCGAAATATGTTCTTACACCGGGCGCGTTAGTTCGCCGACTCGTAAACTCGTTTACTGAAAATGATATCATAAGGCAATCTATAATTATCCAGCGATTTCATCGGCTGACGAATGTGTAAATACATTTTATCACAAACTGCATAACATTAAGTTCCATCCTCAGCTGGAGTGTCCCTTAATTCAAATGTAGATACAAATCTTCGTCTCTTAGAAACATCATTATAAGGCAATTTCCTGATCACTGTGAACTGCTATCAAGATCATTGAGCTCAAGATCACTTCGTTTAAGCTTTTTGTGCTATGATACAACTCAATTCATCTATGTTATCGCTTTCTATCTGTCGCTGTCTGTATCTCAGTCCCTGTCCCCGCAATCTTTACACCCTCTCTCTTAACTAAGTTACGCTCATGCTAAAAAATACAAAAAATACCGTAGGCATAGTACAAGAAAAACATGAATTCACAGCTGAAAATATACACGTTATTAGAACTCGCCTACTTATGATATTTAACTCTTCAGAGCCAAGTTATTTGCAACCATTGTCGTCTGTTTTAAGATTCGGATCGGACTTTTCCTCAATTTCCTCTCTCAAACGTTTATTGGTCCAAACAGTTTGCAAAGGTTATCACATACAGTAAAACCTCTCTATAACGGTCACTAAATTATATCAAGTATTTTATGTTAAAGGCAGGTGACTGCTTAAAGCAAGGTGAAAGTAAAACAGAACGCTCCCATAGGAGCGTTCTGTTTTACTTTCACCTTGCTTTAAATGGCCACCTGCCCTAAATACCAAATAATAAACACAATTTAGTGGCCGTTATAGAGAGGGTTTATTGTTAATGTATTTACTCATTGCAGCAAACCCGTTCAGTAGCTTTCCTGCGACCCAGAAACTAGTACATCTTTCCCCACCCACCCCACTTTATTCGCTAATGGGCTATAATATATGGTAGAACTGATTCAGATAAAAATGAGTCTTTTTTCGCGGTAAAACTGACTGATTTAACCCTTTCACCGCCAATGTCGCAAAAATGCACCACGACAAATAGTGCAGTCCCAGATCAGACAGCGCCTTTTCAATGCGGCATCTGATAAGGGACTTCACTTTTTGTCCCAAATTCTATTTCTATATCTGTGCTTTATTCCTTTGAAATTTGCATTTACTCGTATTTATCTCATTTCCTTATTTTACCGAATGATTTAGCATTGGTTTGCAGACGACAATTAGAAATTAAGCGCCGAAAGGGTTAATTACTTCAGAATAGGTTTAATCTAACTGTGATTTCGAATTTTGTCACGCTATTACTATGAGGGTTTTAAGGATCTTAACCCATTCCTTTATATTGACGCCATTTGACGTCTCTATCAAAGTCACTTTTTGGAACTACATTGTATTGTGATAACTAGAGCATTTGCTCCATAGGAGCAAATGCTATATTTGTCACAATGGTTTCAAAACTACCCAATTCTAAAATTTTCCTTTTTTCTAGTAAATGCTCCTTTTTATTCAAAGAGGTTGGATCTAAAATTGCCTATGAGATAAAGGGTTAAACGATTTACATAGCGACAACGTGTCGCCATTACAATAATTTGCGACATTAAATACCTCGTATCCCAATGTTGCAGTTTTCAAAATTCCATTATTATGTCTCCCCCAGTATATACTGGGGCGACATACTGTTTTTGTGCCTGGAGTCCGTCCGTCTGTTCGTTTGTCTGTCCGATTTTACTTTGTCCGCGCGGTTTCTCTAAAACCTTTGATCATATATTCATGAAACTTCATATGATTCATCAGCACTATGCCTGGTTGTGCAAACCTTATTTCTATTTCGGTTCGATGATTTTCTGCAGAGTTATGGGGTTTTGGAATTTTTACATGGAAAATTTTGTCCGCTTGGTTGGGGTGGGGGAGACATCAATTTTTGTGTCAAAAACAATTCTAGTTCCTTATTATTATTGTAGTGTTATTTATTATTACTATTATCATTATATATTATTATTCCCAGTATACTATGGAGACATTTTGTTTTTGTGCGCGGCGTCCGTCCGTCTGTCTGTCCGCCGGTTCGTTTGTCCGAATTTAATATGTCCGTGCATAGCTTATTCATGTTTCGATGGTTTTCTGCAGCAATTATGGGACTTTGAAAATTTTACATGGAAAATTTTGTCCGCGCGGTTTCTCCAAAACCTTAGTCAGATTTTCATGAAACTTCATAGGATTGATCAGCACCATGCCTAGATGTGCATATCTTATTCCTGTTAAGGTTCAATGATATTCTGCAGAGTTATGGGACTTTGAATTTATACATGGAATATTTTGTCAGCGCTGTTTCTCTAAAACCTTCGATCAGCTTTTCATGAAACTTCATAGGATTATTCAGCATTATGCCATGCTGTGCATATCTTATTCTTGTTTCGCTTCAATGATTTTCTGATGAGTTCTGGGACTTTGAATGTTTTACAAGGAATGCACTCTTTGCATGTTGATTAGAAGAGAAAAGAGGAAAGAAACAGAAAGAAGAATGAAGTGTAGTCTACGTATCACGTGCTTAAGTAAATCGAATGGAGTTTCGGATGTACACACGTGTCCTAAAAACGAATGGTTTCTCGGATGTATATATGTACCGATATAAAAATGAAGTTCTTAACTTTAGGAGGCGTCTTTAGATCTCAAAACGTAGCGCATTATGGCCTACACGATTTATGTCGGAAATGCCAGATAGAGGCCCATTCTGTTGTGGTAGCTTGGCCTAGTAGTTGAACGTTGAGCTGATAACCCAGGGGTCCGAGGTTCGAATTCCAGTTGGGCTAGCTCGAAATTGCTGATACTCTTTTCGGTGGCTTCCACCCGTACGAGGTTGCCTCCTCTCAACCAAGGGATTAAAATGGGTACCAGAGAAGGTCACTAGCCGGTACTTTGGCTGCGTAATCGCGTCATAATTATGTTAATAGTGCTCAATATTGTAGGCGAAGGGGGGTAAATGCACAGTCGGCTGGACGGTCATTCGGACTGAAAGTAGACTCTACTTTACTTTTTTTATTCTGTATTGTGAAAATGGACGGTCATCGCATTTTGCATGCATTTCCGCAACTACAGGTAATATCTCCACAACTCAATATCTATTCAAGTCTTCATTGAGTTCACGCCATTGATGGCATACATTGATGTAATCTTCAAATGTGAATAACTAATTTTCTAGTGCCTGTAAAATGGTGACAATGTGTACGACACACAGAAAGCTACTTTATTAGGTTTATCCTGCATTGCCTTGTGGACCGCCATTGATACTAATCTGAGCGTCTAAGAGGTTTGACTGTATGTACGTCATGTACATGTATATTGAATGTACAGTAAAACCCCGCTAATGCGACCACCTAAAAGACGTATAATTCTGGTAGCTAGATGCAGGTGGTAGCTTAATGCAGGACAAAGTAATGCAGAAAGCTCATAGAGGAGCTTTCTGCATTACTTTTGCCCTGCATTACGCAACCACCTGCTTATAAAGACATCCATGTTTATTCATTAAGTGGTCGCATTAGAGGGGTTCTACTGTATTATTAGTACGATACGGCTATCTATGTTGTAATTCACATTTGCGTTTACTGGACAAGTCGCATGCATTACATGAAGTACTGGGCGTCACTGGGCGTGGATGTTTAAGTTTACATTCCTAAACACGCGAATTTTAGATACAGATAATGTATATATATTTCGGCAAAAAGTGTACATCACATGGCAATAACAACAAGGAGTATTAATCAAAATGCCATGAAATGCGCACGTGTATCAAGGATAAAACGGAAAAAGAGAAAAAACAACAAACAAACGTTTCCCTGTCCCGTTTTCTGTCCCTTCTAATATGCACTGCTATACACGACACACATATGGGTACAGAAGAACCCCTCTACACCAGAATTGTATCAAAACACAATTTAGGTCTTTTTAGATAGTTGGATGCTTAACCCTTGCCTCCATAAATACGCATTTCTACGCCTCTGCAAAAGCCACTTTATGAAACCATTGTGATACATAGAGCATTTGCTCCTACAGGAGCAAATGCTTTATTTATCACAATGGTTTCAAAATACAAAATTCTAATTTTTTTCTTTTCTCTAGTGAATGCTCCTTATTGGTCGATTCATTCGTAGAGGTTGTGTCTAAAAATAGCCTATGGAGGAAAGGGTTAATGCAGGGTGAAAGTCACGCAAAAAGCTACTTTGGGAACATTTTGCATGAATTTCAACATGAATTTAACTGCCACCTGTCTGAAAGACCGGTTTTCATACTAATCTTAACGTTCAGTTTAGAGAGGTTTTACTGTATACAAGATACACTTACATGCGTACCGTCCATTTTGCACAAGAACGCATATTAGCGCATTTACAAACAGCGTATATTCAGATCCGATAACCCAGGTGAGAGCTTTCTGATCAGGGTCTACTCCGAGTGCATATGCTATTCTACAGTTTCCAACATGATCAATATACCCTGAAGGGGCAATTCTAAAGAAATGCATCTACGATAACCCTTGAATGAAATACATTAGAACCCCTCTAATGCGACAAATTCAAACATAAGCATAGCTGCCTTTATTACATGTAGCAGGTGGTTGGAACTTTCTGCATTTCTTTTGCCCTGCATAAAGCTACCACATGCATCTAGCAGTCAGAATTGTATCTCTTTTAGGTGGTCGCATTAGCGGGGTTTTACTGTATATTAAACACATTCTAACTCTTTACACGACAAAGCCATAATTATGTACATGCCTTTGAAAACATAGTATCTGCTAATAGTTATATGTACATAGGTCACATTTTACAGTTCGTGCCAGGGTAAAAACAGCATGTGTTGATGTACCATCATTAACACCCTATTAATAAATAGTCGTAGTGTTTTCATCTCTTATACCAATAACCATGAGGTGAAGAATTAGTTCGATTTTCTAAATACATGTACATGTATAAACATACGTCTACATCCCTGCTTACACATATGTAAGACATGTTTTCGTTTTAGTGTCACTAACTTGGAGCTCAAACGTCATCCTACGCGCCAATGTAGGACTTTGAGAAATAATCACTTTTGGGCCAATTTTCCAGTCATGTGGTTTTGTAATAAAAAGAAACTGACACTAGTTATCATTAGAGATAAATTATATTGAAAAAAGTCCAAAAAATAAAATTAAGATCACCGAAGGCTCGCTTAATAACTTTTTTCTGGACTCGTGTAATACATTTCTTTTAATCTCTGATGACAACTCGCGTCAGATCATATAGATGTATATCTATTTTGTTTAAGGAATCCAATTCAGGCCTTTTAAGCAGAACGTACAGATAATATGCGTGATCGACATATCATAAATTACACATCTGATCACCCCTTTGATCCTTTGTTGCAATGTTTCTGATAGACGGTAATAATTGTATGTTATCCCTTTACCAGATGAATAAACATGTAATAATTAATGTCTTCATGAATATTTATTAGCTGATATGTTATAATGATGGATGAACACATAACTGTTTTGCCATGGTTGACACCGTAAACTCAGAATTTATCCATTTGCAAACAGAGCAGACCCTGATCAGACGGCTCCTACAGCAGCCGCCTGGTCTGGGTCTACTCTGTTTGCAAAGACATACAGCAACGGGTAAAGGGATACTCTGGAGGGTGTCTGGGACAACGGACACACGTATTTCACACAGGGGAAATTTAGTGGTCGATTATGAACGTCGTTCCACAAGACTAGTTGTAAGTGTTATCTCCGAATGTCAGAGAGGATCAACACGTTTAAGTTAAAAAGTTACGACTAGTTGTCTGATTATTTGGCTCCGTGTTCACAAAAGATAAAACGATCAAATATTATCGTGCATCTTTGGAAAGAAATTGGCAATTCATCGCTCGCTACTGAAGGAAAAGCTTCAGAATTCCGATGGCAAGTGTCGATTCCAAAGGAAATTCTATATTTGATACAGACAATGCATTGAGTAGATGGAACACGTATGTTATTAATCATGTGTACAGCCCATCAACTTTAGAAAATTGTGATATCACGTGCAAATTGCTTTAACCCTTTATTTCATGAATATTCAAGCAAACAATGATGACATGTTGAAGATTTATGAGATGAACTTTTATAATGACATATGAACATTAAGAAGTTTTATTAAAGAAAACTCTAGATTCAATGACTTCTAGACTATTTGGTTAAGTATATATTTTATATACAGCTTTATAACATAACTCGTGGCTTCAGCGTGACGTAACACTATCATTTATTTTTTGATAATCATGGGCATATATTCACTAGTGAATAACATTCGAACGACCGAATGACATTCGAACGATTCATACGCGCTGTCAAAACAAACAAACTGGCGGACGGTGGTCGACCTACCTGTCCACGATTGAGTCACGATAGATGGCAAAGGATTGTTGGCACTTGCGCCTTAATTTCGATAAAATAATACAAATTGTAATCGCTGTCAGGAATCATATACAAAATGTATGCCAAAAAAAGACCTACCAGCTACTCTGACCCATACAATCCATTCTACATTTAAAATGCCTCCTCAACTTAGCATTTTCTTCACCGCATGTCCTTTTGTTTATGCAGATTTCTACTCATACAAATATCTCATCAATCAACAACTATAGTCATCTGAATCCAGCACAGCACAAACATATTTCAAATATGCTATACTCACTAACTCAGCTGATCGCGAAAATCTTCCTCCTGTTCCAACAAATTTTATGCAGCAGTTCGTACTGAATCTTTTGTCCATTTCAAACATTTTCACTGAACTTGAATCGAGTTTGTTTTCTCGGTGGAAATGTCCATGTCCATGTGTATACATACAACACTAATGAAGGGCTTAATATACAAAAACGAAGGCGCATTTCGAATCCCATTGACAGTGAGTGTCGGACGTGTTGGCGACTGTATGTGGGTCTTCATGTAAATGGCGCGCTTTACATAGACACATGTTGTGTACAATGACGTCATAATGTGACGTGTTTGTAAGTTGTAACTATGTATGTCAAAACTGTAACTCAAATTTTATTTTTACGTGTTTCTGTATGTTTTTGTATCATAAACTATCACAGTTAAATTGAATACCAGAGAGGTCTGAATTAGATCCTGGTTGATATGACAGTAAGTAAAAAAAAAGTTGGAAAATTTGGACCTACTTTGTCCCAGTTACCTAGCGAACCTAATAACACCTTTCATTCATCATTTCTATATGTAAGGAGAATTTATAACAATCCACGTTACTGCTGAAATATTGGCTGCAAATAACATTTGTGTGTGTTATGTTATAAATAGGATCTTGCATTCGTGTTCATGATTATTGGATTTATTAAATGAGTCTTTTTAAAACGATAAAAAACTCGCTAAAGCTCGTTTTTTATCGTTTTAAAAAGACTCATTTAATAAATCCAATAATCAAGAACACTCATGTAAGATCCTCTATTTATTTCTCTTAAATATCTTTACTTGTATTGATTTTATAAGGTTAAGGAATATTCATGAAACTAAGGAATTTTCTTAAGATTCTCGTTAGGAATATGAGTCCAGGGTCCATGCTTATAAAACTTTTAGTTGAGTCCGAGCTCGTTCTCAAGTTTTTGATTGGTCAGACTTGAGCCTTTGGCTCAAATCTGATCAATCAAAAGCTTGAGAATTCAAATATGACCAATCAAAAGCTTGAGAACTCAAATATGACCAATCAAAAGCTTTAGAACGAAACCCAGACTCAACTGAAAGCTTTATAAGCACGGACCCAGGTCTATATTGAATATGAGTCCTATATATTGTGCCATAAGCAAACAGAGCAGACCCTCATCAGACGTCCCATACCGGGTTACATGGGTTACAAAACAGTGACAATCTAACTGGTGAAGAAATTGGTATCAGAATAGAGGTCTTTTTGTCATGGTGCTGTTCGGGCAACTGTGTGTTGTTTGTAGTTTGCATGGCTCATGCATTTGCTTTTGTCTGCAGCACGTGGATTTTATTATCAACCCTTTAACGCATTGTACGCATTTGCAAACATATTAGACCCAGACAAGACCACTCCACTGATCAGGGTCTGTTCTGTTTGCTTTTGACATGATATAGATCTGGGTTTTACAGCTCTGTAAAAGCAAAAAAGAACCATTGAACAGTTTTGCATTATTAAACTTCAGCTAATAAATATTCATGATGTCATGATTTCCTTACTTGGATATTAAAGAAGAGAAGGTTTAAATACAAGTCTCGCTTGCACTGTTTTTCGCAAACAGTCTATACCCAGATCAGAGGGCTCTGATCAGGGCCTGCACTGTTAGTCATTCGAAATCCTCTTGCAAGTTTAACCTATTCCCCCATATTGGCGACTTTTGACGACTCTGTAGAAGTCACTTTGTGAAACCATTGTGATAAATAGAGCATTTGCTCCTATAGGAATTTATCACAATGGTTTCAAACTACAAAATTCTAAAATTTTCCTTTTTTCTAGTTATATGAGGTAATGTGTTAAGACTTTAATGTATTGAGTGGACTCAATAGTTACACGCTAATGGGCTATTCCACTCTGAAAATTCAAAATTCAGCATTGAAAGGAACTGATACGGATACATGACATGTGATGAAAACGAAATAAAAAAGCGTTTGAAAACATATCGACTCAAAGCAACTATATGACGATATTGTGAAGAGACAAACCACTTTGTAACAACTTGTATGTTTTGTAATATCCAATAGGTATATAGGTGTTCTGAATCAAAACATCTGCCACTTTTATTTTCACGTCAATTGATGTCTCTTTTTTTTTAAACCACGTGATTACTTTGACCCATTCCCTCCGATTGACGACTTTTGACGCCGCTGTTAAAGTCATTTTTTGAAACCACTGTGATAAATACAGCTCCACAGAAGCAATTTAATGCTCTATTCATCACATTGGTTTCAAAAATATACAATTCTAAAACAAATCACTTTTCTTGTAAATGTTCCTTTTCAGCAGATTTATTCAAAGAGGTTGTTTTACGGATTTTCTTTCTCGGCAACAGTGCACCGCATCTAGGTATGTTATACATTGTAGTCAGATATACTGACAAATATCCGTGTCGAAGAATACTGTGAATAAAGCTTTAAATATAATGGCTAAATATAAAACCCCGCTAATGCGACCACCTAAAATAGGTATAATTCTGGGTGCTAGAGGCCGGTCGTAGCTTAATGCAGGACAAAAGTAATGCAGAAAATTTCTAGTGGAGCTTTCTGTATTACTTTTGTCCTGCATTAAGCAACCGCCTGCTTATAAAGACGCCCATGTTCATTCAGTAATTCGTCGCATTAGAGGGGTTCTACTGTAGAAGAATTATGTCCCCGTAATAAAAACAAAAGATAACCTTATGGCGCGTGTTTTGAAAATATCGCATAACCATTGAAATAAGAGGATTGGTCAGATTATGATTGCATCTAAGCACATACAAATGTTTCCTTGTTGGATTTCAATGAAAACGTTATTTGGTCCCCTCAAAATACCCACCTCCAACATATATGCAAAGTTTTAGTCTTCTTATCAAATCTTTGAAGGCATTTATAATATTTTCTAGGTATACTATGAAGACACTGGGATATTTCAGAACCGAGGTGTTTGCGCTGGACACATATTCGTCCCAAAAGCTATTTTTTAGCCTCGGGAACAAAAAGAAGTCACACGGAACAAGATCAGGCGAGTAGGGAGGGGTTGGGAGCACAACAACCTTTTCCAGCTTCAGACAGTCTTGTACAATAGACCCCTTGTGCGATATCGCAATGTCACGTCAGTAAAACCTCTCTATAACGACCACTAAATTACATCAATTATTTTGTGTTAAAGGCAGGTGGCTGCTTAAAGCAAGGTGAAAGTAAAACAGAACGCTCCTATGGGAGCGTTCTGTTTTATTTTCACCTTGCTTTAAGCAGTCACCTGCTCTAAATACCAACTAATTAACATAATTTAGTGGTCGTTATAGAGAGGTTTTACTGTAGTAATTTGACACAGGCTAAGCCATTTTCGGGTCTTCGGTTTTTGAAATATTTCTTCAATTTTCGAAGAACTTAAGTCTTATAAAACTTCGCATTTACGGATTTGCTTTTAGGTTCGGCAACCTGAATGGCAGGACCCTGAGTTGTGATATGTGGCATGCATTACTTTTTTGACACTCATTGCCCGCTTTGCAATGCATGGCCTTTTGCCAGATTTTGTTGCCCGTATTTTGTTTTGAATCTTTCGTTTGGGCTTTAAAAAGTGAGCCATGTCTCGTAACCAGTGCCGACATTTGCGAAAGACCGCGTATTGTAATTTGGAAACTGTTTAAGCAACAGTTTCGCGCACTGCACGCGTGTCTTTTTTCTATTCATCTGTCAACAGATGGGGAATTCATCTAGCACAGATCTCTTTGATTTTCAAATTACGATTCAGAATAGTATGAGCTGCTCCTAACGAAATGACAACCATACTAGCTATTTTCGTAATGGTGTATCTTGCATCAGTAGATCTAGCAACTATTTCTTTCATTCTAGCAACCATCTTGACAGGTTGCTGTATTCGCACGACGGCCATGTGGTGCACCTTCTGACGAAACTAACCCACATTTGAATTTCTTAAACAAACGAAAATATTCCATTGTGCCCATAAACAGAATATTTTCATAAAAATGTCTTTACACCCTAAGCCAAGAATACAACGATTCTTTATACATGTATAGGACCGTATTTCAACGACGTACGCTGGCCTTCCCTGTACTAACCATTTTATATCAGTATATACGAGTAGGCAATACTTAGCGAGCGATAGACACAGCTAAAGCGGATTTTAATGGGTGTGGTATCAATGTAAAGTTAACATGTTTATCTACCCAATAGTCTTAACCATTTCCTCCATAAATACGCCTTTCTACTCCTCTGCAAAAGCCACTTTATGAAACCATTGTGATAAATACATGTAGAGCCTTCAAATAGTCTCCACCTTCAAATAGTCTTCAACCCATTCCTCCATAAATACGCCTTTCTACGCCTCTGTAAAAATCATCTGTTGAAACCATTCTGATAAATAGAGCATTTGCTCCTATGTTTCAAACTACAAAAATTTAAAATTTTCCTTTTCTCTAGTTAATGCTCCTTTTCGGTAGATTTTTTTCAAAGAGGTTGGATCTAAAAATAGCCTATGAGGTAATGGGTCAATGTTTTCGTGATATTGGCATTATTGAACGAGATAACGTTCTAGATACATTCATATTTGAACAATTCTCGTAACATTGTTTGAGCCATTTGTATGAAGATATCACTGAACAATTTATATCGTAAAATTCATTTATGTATAAATAATAACGGTGTACATCGGCAGTTTCTTGTTCTAGCTAGTAATTTCTTGTTCTAAAACTAAATGTTATTACATGTATCCTATCGCAAATACATGTGGAATCAATTGGAACACCACGGGAAGTCGCCGAGTAGTTACGATTGATATGTAACTAAAACACACACACACAGACGAATTTTCTCTAAAACGCAGGCGAATAACATCGACAATATCGCTACTTTAGCATAACATTTTCGCAATTTTAGATGAATAATTGGTTATTTCCACAAGTTAAGATACTAAAATGTATTTGTTATGTCATTTATAGACACATTGCCTGACAACGGAACCTTCTATTGTATTAACCAATTCCTTCAAATTGACACATTTTGACATCTTGTTTTAAACCATTGTGATAAATAGACCATTTGCTCATAGTGGTTTCAAAACTAGGCAACTATAAAAATGTCTTTTTTTTTGCTAACAAATGCTCCTTTCATTAGATTTATTCAATGAGTTTGGGTGTTAAAATAGCCTATAAGGGAATGGGTTAACCCATTACCTCATAGGCTATTTTTAGATCCAACCATTTTGAATAAATCTACCGAAAAGAAGCATTAACTAGAGAAAAGGAAATTTAAGAAGTTTGTAGTTTGAAACCATTGTGATAAATATTTAGCATTTGCTCCTATAGGAGTAAATGCTCTATTTATCAGAATGGTTTCAACAGGTGATTTTTACAGAGGCGTAGAAAGGCGTATTTATGGAGGAATTGGTTACAGACTATTTGAAGGTGGCCACACAATACGTTGGCTCCAGAAACTCATTCTGACAACAGTAACGCTTCACGTTTCTTGACTTTTGTTTATTTTATAGATTTGATTATCTAATGAATATTAATGTAAGAAATCGTGCTTTTACACGAATAAATATTGACTAGATAAATGGTGTATATAGCATATGAAAAGAGGACAATAGCTATAGAATTAGATCTATATCATTTAATAAGAATAGCAAGCGTGGCTTTCCATTCGATAATTCGAGGACTGTCTGAGAATGACATGCTTTAATTTGTTCCATCAAATGATGTTTGATTTTGTATGATCTTCGTTGTTAGAGAGTTGTGATCAAGACTTAGAAAGTCTACTGTAGATATTTTGTTAATATGTTTCTCCGCCAAACGCAGTCTTGCTACTACTAAATAGAATCACCTCTCAGATGCGAGTCTAATGAATAGCAGCGACATATGCTTATTTTGTCGTTCGGTTACATGTATACAGTTGAAGTGCGATATCTCGAACTTCAAGGGACCATAAAATTAATTCGATATAGCAGAAGTGCGAGTTATCCGATTTCTGATCTGGATACTTTCTTAAGTTCACAGCTTAATGCAGGTCTTAATCAATGCTGAAAGCTTCTTTAGGAATTGTCGGCATTGCTTAAGACCTGCATTAAGCTATCACATGTATTTTTACATATGCGTAGTAATACATTTTAGAGATTTCTGTATTATAAGTCTTGGAAGGACCGAACTTTTAGTTCTAGCTATCCGAGTTCGATATATCGAAGTTCAGCCCTAATAGTACTTTCAAACTTTTGTTATTTTGCTGTATGGTGCGTTATTCATGAAGCAAATGACGCCATTTTCAGCAGGAGACAACACTTGGAGCAGAAGACAACATTTGGAGCAGACGGCATTTACCTGATTTGCACGTGGTGCATGTATACCGCCTGAATATTGTTTAACACTTCGCTCCTTGAATCCACAGTGTTTGTGAAGGTAATCATTGGATTTCATCTGATAATTATGGGACACCGTTAGTGCAACACGTTGTGGTCACAGGTGATGCTGGCGTGCGACTGGGAGACGGAAACAGAAGCAATCCAAATAGCGCTATAGTTGAATAATGGTCTGTTGGAAAGACTTTATCTAAACCAAACATGTCGTCTGCTTTGCTAACTATCCGACTGAAGAACACCGTTTTCTGTAAATTTATGCATTTTGCTAAACTAAATATAATGACAACAATGTCTCTATTAAATTTTTCCCACGAGCTGTTTATGTTATTTTTTGTTTGCTTAACCCTTTCCCTGTTCTATGTCTATTTCAAATTTCAATACCTACTGAATATTCATGGACACAATTGTTATAATGAAATATGGAAGGTGGAACATTGTAGCCATTATAGAAAGTATAGAAACAGATCTATCAAATAAATAGCAAACAGAGCAGACCCTGATCAGACGGCTTCTATAGGAGCCGTCTGATCTGGGTCTACTCTGTTTGCAAATGCGTGAAACACGTTTATATGAAGGAAAGGGTTAAACTGAGATACGCTACAGCTTGAACGTATTTCCCATTTGTCAAAGCTTTTGGAAACTACTTATCGATGGTCAAAAAACTGTTATCCCGAGGAGATGCCGAGTTACTCGGCGTCTGATCTTGATCCAAGCTATTTGCAGTTAAAAGACGGTACGGTCGAGCTTGGTAATAAAAGGGTTGAATCTAGATCAGGCACCGAGTAACTCGGCGTTTTATCCCTTTACTCTATGAATATCCGGGTAAGAAATGAATATTGATTAGTTTGTAAATGGCATATGAACACAGGACATTTTGGTCATGGAAGAAACTGTAGTCATACAGTAAAACCTCTCTATAACGACCACTAAACCTCTCTATAACGACCACTAAACCTCTCTATAACGACCACTCAATTGTGTTAATTAGTTGGTATTTAGGGCAGGTGGTTACTTAAAACAAGGTGAAAGTAAAACAGAACGCTCCTATAGGAGCGTTCTGTTTTACTTTCACCTTGCTTTAAGCAGCCACCTGCCTTTAACACAAAATAATTTATGTAATTTAGTGACCGTTATAGAGAGGTTTTACTGTATCTATATTATTTCATAAACAAACACAGCAGAACTGGTATGAGTCTACCCTGTTTGCCAAAGCGTAGAAACGCTTATTTATGGAGTAAAGGATTATCATGGTTTTAACTTGTTGTCCACCCTGGTGGTAATTAAAAGATGCTGGAAAAAACCTCACTCACTTACTGTGGCGTCATCGTGAAGCAAGAATACAATACGAGCTTATATAAACTATATACATTTACAAACTCTTTGCACGCTAAGTATTTTTCGTCTAAACCATTTGTTGTCTACTTTAAAATTCCTTTCATTGTCTTGCAAAAATATGGAAAAAGTGTCAAACAGTTTGGATCCAGATGATACGTCCCTTTATGTGGCATCTCATCCGAATCTAAACTCTTTGCACAGTTATTTACGGTTTCGCCGCTAGCGGACAAATTCATTCCATTAACCCATTACATGTACCTCATAGACTATTTTTAGATACAACCGTTTTGAATAAAATCCACCGAAAAGGAGCATTAACTAGAGAAAAGGAACATGTTAGAATTTTGTAGTTTGAAACCATTGTAATAAATAAGTGGGAGTGGTGGTCCAGTGGTAGGACGTTAGACTTGGGATCGAAGGGTCCCCGGTTCGAATCCTGCCATCGGACTATCAGAATTTTTCTGAGCAAAAAATGCATCCCACGTTTGCTCCTCTCTACCCAGGTGTATAAATGGGTACCTGTGAGGGAAATAAGCCTATGTGCCATGGCTGCCTTGTGCGCCGAGTGTTAATGGCCGACTTATAACCCAGTGATCAGGGGGTAAATTGTGAAGTCGGGAGAATATGTACATTGTATGTAGTTCCAGACTATAAACCTCACCTTTCACCTTTACCTTTAAATAGAGCATTTGCTCCTATAGGAGCAAATGCTCTGTTTATCACAATGGTTTCACAAGGTGACTTTTACAGAGTCGTCAAAAGTCGTCAATATGAGGGAATGAGTTAATGGTTAACATTTAATCAGCCTCTAGTGGATCCATGATAGCATTTGCGAACAGATTGATGCAGATGAAACGTGGAGGAGCCATACAGTTAGACACTCCGAGTTGCTTTTGTGTTTAGAAATTAACCCATTTGCTCCCAGTGGATTCTTCCATGTTTATATATTGGATTAGTCCATTTTAATTTTTCTAAGGGGTGCCTGGCCTAAATTTTCAATTTCGTTTTGTTTTATATTGAAATTTCTATCAGCAAACAGTGTAGACTCTGATCAGAAGCCGCATTATGCGGCGTCTGATCAGAGTCTACACTGTTTGTCTACGTCCCATATATGGGATCGTGGGAACAAATGGGTTTTAAACGTAACTTATATTTTGCAACTTATATTTTGCAATATTTTGCAAATAAAATCCCACAACCGCCCGAAGTTAATCCTTTCTCTCAAAGAGAAACCGTTTGTCACCTTTGCAGACATCACCAGATCAGACTTCTCCTAATGTTAAAAACGGCCATTGTTATTATAAAGCTAATTTATATTCATGTTGACCTTAGTTCTTTCATGACTATTAATGAGGGAAAAGGTTACCGGTACGAGGCACAGGCTGTGACGATATGACTAAATCTCTCCCATTTTTACATTTTTTTCTCTATGAAACAGACTGGACTTGACAAAAGTCGGAAACTATTCTTTCTCCATATGTTACTCCTTTATGAGATGATAATCAATAGACGGGACCAGTTTTCTGTTACCCAATAAAAGAGCAATGATTTTCAGCTTTATCCCCTTTCAATGCTGATTTTTTTCATGGTGGAATAGTCCATTATTGTTTAACGGTAGAGTTCATTCAATATAGTATAATTCATGACCGAATTTTGATTGGTAAATAGGACAGATCCTGATCAGAGGACGCCTATAGGAGTCCTCTGAACTGGGTTTACACTATTTCTGTATAACTCGGTGCCTGCATTTAAAGGGTTGTATAACGGAGGCCGCTAATGTATTCATTCACCAGTCAAAATAATACGGTAACATTTTGAACGTGCATCCAACTGAACTGATAACTAGCGCAAAGGGAAATTGACAATGGCGGATCAAGGTCGGTCACGAAATTGACATGCAGCATCTGATCAGTATGCGCACAGTTTGCAATACATGAATAAATGTTAAGTATTTCAGCCATTATTCAATAAGAATAGTTACTGATTAACCCTTTCCCTCATATAAACGTATTTTCACGCATTTGCAAACAGAGAAGACCCAGATCAGACGGCTCCTAGAGGAGCCGTCTGATCAGGGTCTGCTCTGTTTGCTAGTGGAATTTGAAAAATCTGTTTCTTTACTTTCTAAAATGGCTACAATGTTCCACCTTTCATATTACAATGTTCCACCTTTCATATTTCATTATAGCTATTTGGCCATGAATATTCAGTAGGTATTGGAATTTGGACTAAACATAGAACAGGGAACCAGGGTTAAACAAATGCCAATCACGGTTGCGATTGGTCGGGTTCTACAATGTTTGTAAATGTTATAATGTCTACTGCGGTCTTTCAACACAAGTGACATTTATCTTAATGAGCAAACTATGGTTAACTTTGTTGAATAATGCGTCTGTTTTTAGTTATTGTACAGTAAAACCTCGTGAACACTCGTTAATCCGAACACTGGTTTATCCGAATACACACGATAATCCGAACACTCGCTAATCCGAATATCCAAATAAGTATAATTATCGGTATTTCAGACAGATGGCAGCTTAATGTAGGATGAACGTAATGCAGAACATACCCACGAGCGTTCTGCACGGCTTTCATTCTGTATTAAACAGCTACCTGTCTGCAAACACATCGATTCTTCTTAAATAAAAGTTCGCATCAGCGAGATTTTACTCTATTATGTGTATCTAGCAAACTTAAATAATAACTCATCCTGGGCATTAGGAATGACATATGCAATACATTGCCAGAATGTATCTACTTGTTGTATATATACTTTTTACCTGATAAATATTCATGTAAGAAATAATTACTGTATGAATATTTACTAGCTGAATTTCTATAATGGCACAAAGACCAAAATAATTTTGATCATGACAGAAACTACAGAAGTCTCTCTGTTCTGTGTCTTCATTGTTGGCAAATGCGTAAAAGACGCCCCTTTCAGCTAAAACGTTAACCATATCAACTATCAAGAAAATATATGATATTTGAAAATACAGTAAAACCCCTCTAATGCTACCACCAAAGTGGGCATACTTCTGGGTGGCAGAGGCAGGTAGTAGCTTAATGCAGGATTAAAGTTATGCAGAAAGCTCCTATATGAGCTTTCTGCATACCTTTCGTCCTGCATTAAGCAGCCCCCTGCTTATAAAGGCAGGAATGTTTATTCATTAAATGGTCACATTAGAGGAATTCTACTGTATATGATAGCGGTATCCAATCAGTTATTGACTAGTTTAGGGAGAGACCTTTTGACTAGTTTAGGAAGAGACTTTTTGACTAGTTTAGGAAGAGACCTTTTGACTAGTTTAGGAAGAGACCTTTTGACTAGGTTATGAAGATGCCTATTTTTTTTAAAAGCTTGTAAATATACTTATGCGTTATGTTGTTCGTCCACCGTCATAAAGGAAATGCATTGGTTTCCAGGATTTGAAAAACTATTTTTTTAAATAATATGATGAAGGATAACTACATACATGTATTTTTATTATATCATATTGTATGATTTTGTAATATATCATCATTTATAACATAACTCGTGGCTTCAGCGTGACGTAACACTATCATTTATTTTTTGATATTCACGGGCATATATTCACTAGTGAATAACATTCGAACGACCGAACTGTATTCATACGCGCTGTCAAAACAAACAAACTGGCGGACGGTGACCTACTTGTCAACGATTGAGTCACGATAGATGGCAAAGGATTGTTGGCACTTGCGCCTTAATTTCGATAAAATAATACAAATTGTAATCGCTGTCAGTGATTATATACAAAATGTATGCCAAAAAAGACCTACCAGCTACTCTGACCTATACAATCCATTCTACATAGAAAATGCCTCCACAACTTTGCATTTTCTTCACCGCATGTCCTTTTGTTTATGCAGATTTCTACTCATAAAAATATCTCGTCAATCAACAACTATAGTCATCTGAATCCAGCACAGCACAAACATATTTCAAATAATGTTTTATGCTATACTCAGCTGATCGCGAAAATCTTCCTTCTGTTCCAATACATTTTATGCAGCAGTTCGTACTGAATCTTTTGTCCATTTCAAACATTTTCACTGAACTTGAATCGAGATTTTTGTTTCTCGGTGGAAATGTCCATGTCCATGTGTATACAACACTAACGAAGGGCTTATATAATACCAATACGAAGGCGCATTTTGAATCCCATTGACAGTGAGTGTCAGACGTGTTGGCGACTGCATGTGGGTCTTCATTTAAATGGCGCGCTTTACATAGACACACGTTGTGTACAATGACGTCATAATGTGACGTGTTTGTAACTATGTATGTCAAAACTGTAACTCAAAATTTATTTTGACGTGTTTCTGTGTGTTTTTGTATCATAAACTATCACAGTTAAATTGAACACCAGAGAGGTCTAAATTAGACCCTGGTTGATATGACAGCAAGTCAAAAAATATTTGGAAAATTTGGACCTGCTTTGTCCCAGTTACCTAGCGAACCTAATAACACCTTTCATTCATCATTTCTATATGTAAGGAGAATTTATAACAATCCACGTTACTGCTCAAATATTGGCTGCAAATAACATTTGTGTGTGTTATGTTATAAATAGAATCTTGCATTCGTGTTCATGATTATTGGATTTATTAAATTCGTCTTTTTAAAACGATAAAAAAAACTCGCTAAAGCTCGTTTTTTATCGTTTTAAAAAGACTCATTTAATAAATCCAATAACCAAGAACACTCATGTAAGATCCTCTATGTAATATTATAGTATTGTGTTGTATTTGCAAACAGCTCTGTATGGCACGTTTGTTCAAGGTATGCCCTGCTTGCTTATACAAGTATAGATATGATTCTGCAATTTCTTCATTAGTCAAAAGTGCCCGAATTTCATACGCCATTATAAAATTTTAGCACATTAATATTCATAAAGACATTATTTGTTACATGAATATTCAACAGGAAAAGGGTTGAATAGCAAAGTGAGTAAATGAGCATTCTTCTCTTTCGAAATCATTTCTATCTATTCATATAAGCCCTGACATTATCTACCTAGTGTTCATTTCACAGACTCAGGTTGTGTTAAACTTTTAACCATTCCCTTACTGTTCACATCAATATACCTACCTGTAAATAGTGAAGACCCTTACGAGACTGCTCCTGCAGGAGTTGTCTCGTCAGGGTCTGCACTATTTACAAGTATTGTGCAACTAGTGCACTCCAGAGCAGTGGTTGCACAGAGAAATATTTGTAGACAATGAAGATACATGTATATTGTAATTACAAAATGTATACAATAGTATATGTGTAAAGAAGGAGATATGTACTTTAAAATTCAGCAAGAGAAGGGTTAACTTGAACTTTCTATGAGTTTTGACCTTTCTCCAACTATTCCTGACCTGGCTGTTATTGCAAACAGCTTAGATCCAGCTTGGACGCACAGGAGCTCGGCGTTTCATCCAGATCAAAGCTGCTTGGCATTCGGTCAATTGTTTCTTAAAAGCATTCATCGAATTGAAAGTGGCCAAAAGGCAATCGATCAAATTTTTCGCAGACATTGTTTTTTTTTTCAAAGTGGGAGAATGGTTACTTGCAAGTTTGTTCTGTTTAAGCAATGCACATGTTAATATTTGGAAATTAGGATAGATTTGTCTGTAAATATACAAACGTGACCGAACTTAGTACAACAGAACCGCTTACTCCATGAATATCCATGTAAGAAATAATTACATTAGGAATATTGATTAGATTAATTATCATAATATCACATGAACACGTGAATTTTTGGCCATGACAGAAACTGTAGAATTTTATAAACAAACAAAGCAGACCCTGGTCAGACGGTTCGTACTGGAGTTAAAAGTACAATTTAAAGTACAACGTTGCCCATGCCTGTTTACTCCCAACTAGCGCGCAAACTGTAAATAAAGAAAATAGAAGAAAGTAGGCCATAGTCCGTAATTAGATCAGTGTTAACTCGCCGCCCCAATTCATTTCACAGGATATATTTTTATGCCAGTACAGAACCCCCCCCCCCCCCTCTAAACCAGACTTTAGTTTTAACATCGACCCTGGAGACAGGTGACTGCTTAATGCAGGATGAAAGTCATGCAGAAAGCTCATAGAGAAGCTTTGTGTATGACTTTCACCCTGCATTAAGCAGCCACCTGCCTAAATAAATATAAATTCTTCTCTGCTAGAATTCCGGTTTAGAGGGTTTTTACTGTACATGTATTTATGACACAATTCTTGGTTTAATACAATTATTGTTTAAATTGTTGTGTTGCCCTTTTAATCAATACGCGTGTAATAACAGAAGAAGTTTTTTTGTAAATGTAAAAATTCGAGACATAATTAGTTAAAATATTACTGTTTTATTATTACCCATTTCAATGCTTACATTAGCAAGGACCAATGAATTCACGCATCTCTTAACCTGCGACAGAGGCAAATGCCGGGAGCTAGGTATAAGATATTGAAGCCCAGGATGGCAAAGTCACACGCGTTAACAGCCAACCAACCAACCAACGAAAAGAAGCTAAAATGACAGAAAATTATGATGAATGATTAGAGAATCCCTATCATTTGATAGAATCTGAAAGTGTCGCCTCTCATCCAGAGGTAACCCATTTTGTGTTCAAGGCTGTCATTTACCTATCAGATGAGCAGTATCTTAAAATGTATCTGAATTTTTATGTACAGTAGTACATATATTAAGCGGACATTTAAAAAGAGGTCTAATTACGGGTCTGTAAGGCGTATGGTAGCTTAATGCAGGTCAAAAGTAAGACAGATAGATCCTATTGGAGCTTTCTGCATTACTTTTGTCTTGCGTTAAGCAGCCACCTGCTAATTAAGACTTTTGTGTTTAAAAAATGAATGACAGCTTTGGACAGGTTCCACTGTATATCCCTTTTCATTATGAATATTCATGTAATAAAATAATGACAGTACTAACATGTAATAAAATGAAAATTTATACTAACATAACAACTATATCAACAGAGTTTTTGGTAAATGTAGACTCAATGTATACATGTAGTTTCATAAGCAAACAGAGCAGATCCTGATCAGACGGCTCCTATAGGAGCCGTCTGATCTGGATCTACTCTGTTTGCAAAGGTGCTAAAAGCGTTTGCATGAGATAAAAGGGTTAAGGGAAAAGACACGCGTAAAATAATTGATCTAGTTAAATGAAACCATCCCTTCTATAAAAGGGAGGATAGACAAAAACGTTAGAACAGCCTTTACCCATAAACTTAGACTTAGCCTTTAACCTGCTGTGAAAAAAACAGAATCTGCTCTGATCTGCTCTGCTCGATCAATCTTATTTAATGTGTTATCCTTGGTATAGAAAGCATGCCATGGTTTTTCACTATGCAATATTTTTACGAATTATTATTTATTATGATGTTATACATGTTTGTGAACCATATTATGTTTTCCGTTGCCGAAATAAATCTATCTATCTATCTAATTTTTAGGGAAATAATTTGTGGAGTATCTAACAGTTAGGATCCTGATGCTACGCCGGATTACTCTGTGTCTCATCAGGATCCTAACTGTTAGATACTCGATAAATTAGATACTCGTCTGAACCGAAGCGGTCTGAAAATTCAGGTCTCATCGCGAATAGCCGGAGAAGGGTTTAAGTGGTGTACATTTAGTAAATCGAACTTAATTCATTTACGATCAGGATCCCAGTTCTGGGTCATCCGGCAAAATGGGTAGATTAATATCAGATAATTATTACACCGACCACCCAAAACTACATCTGCTTCTGGGGTTTTAAGACAGGTAGCAGCTTAACACTTTCCTCCATAGGCTATTTAAGACCCAGCCTCTTTGAATGGATCTACCCATTGTGATAAATAGAGCATTTGCTCATATAGGAACAAATGCTGTATTTATCACAATGGTTTCATGAAGTGGCTATTACAGAAGGCGTATTTATGGAGGAAAGGGTTAACACCCTCCTTCAGTTGACGTTATTGCATTATGTATGTTTCATGCGTTTTGTTTCATGTGACACATTTACTGTAGAAAGTTGTAAGGGGGAGGGCCGTACAAATGTTGGTCGAACTTGTAACCCGACCCTTTTTCATGAAATGATAAATGAAATAAAATATGTTTATACTAACACTCTCCTTCATGTGAATGATTTTATCGAATTTGCAAAACAGAGTGGATCGAGATGTGGGGCTCAGTGTAAGGGCCGTCTGATCAAGGTCTGTTCTGTGTACTGATAAAATGATAAAGATATCTGGGTCTACATTTTCCCTTATACATAATGAAAGTATTAATATTCGTGATTCAAGAAATAATGACATTATAAGTATAGTTGTTACCATGAAAAAAACAACAATAGCATAGTATCTATAATGAATCATAAACAAACAGAGAAGCCTGATCAGACGGTCTCTAAAGGAGCTCTCTGGTCTGGGTCTACTCCGGTTGCAAAAGCGTGAGTATTAGATTAAATGTTAAAATAAGCACAACAATAATGAAACCGGAACAATGAAAGCTCGATACTGTCAATCGCGAAAGCTAGTTACATTGCTTTCAGAACTAATGGACGGTGATATATTAAACGCGAAACCAGACGTCAGACCACTGTTAAGAACTGGTGCCCAGCTCACTACCAAATTGATGCTAATTGTTCTACAACCTGTGCACACACAGACAAGTCGCTACATCTTTTTATGAATGGGACCAGTAAAACGAAGAATCGGCAGAAACAAGCAACAGGCCGCGGCAACAGCTGCCAGGTACCGCATTTCCGGTTCTGGAGGAATTGTATTCGGAAATCCTCGTATAAATCCGGCACGGCCGACCAGTATGACGTCATTCATCGCCGAGAGACTTTATCGAATGTAGAACTTAAGAAGCACGATGAGACAAGGTATGTTCTGATATGCAATTTGTGTAGAACAAGACCGTTCGCCGCGCTTAAACATTGTAGTTTTACGAGTATCATAGACCATGGCCACACACCGCATAAACACCGTTTGCAAGCCACGAACACACTTCTACTAGTTGACTCAGCGTCAAAGCTGTGTTCCTTTAATAACGCAGAGAGCACGATTAATTAGAAAAATAGAGAATTCCCGCAAAGAATTTTACATTGCCTATTATTGATAAGATAAGATAATATTTTATTTCATCCTTTAGACTAACAAGTCCATGAGGCATGTAATACAAACAGTGATGATACAGTAAAACCTCTCTTAACCGGACATTAACTTTAGTATAAATATCGGTCTTGGAGACAGGTGACAGCTTAATGCAGGGTGGAAGTCATGCAGAAAGCTCCTAGAGGAGCTTTCTGCATGACTTTCACCCTGCATTAAGCAGTCACCTGCCTAAGATATCTAAATTCTTCTCTACTAGAATTCCGGTTAAGAGAGGTTTTACTGTAGTAAGGACACATTGTGCGGAGAAGATGCAAGCAAACTAAGAAACATCGAAAATTATAATTTAGCGATGTTGAGTTTAGTCAAAGTAAACATCATGATCACCATTATCATAATTTGATTTCCTGAAAGCAAATATAATTGTCAAATGTATTGATACTATAGAACCAAGACCTATCTCATACTGGGTAACACATTAACAAGTATTTTAACACGAAGTCAAACAAAACACATTCACTCGCACCGAAGCGGATTTTACACATCTGCAAACAGACTAGACGCAGAAAAAATGTCTCCATAACTTACCAGCTCAAAGCCACACTAACAGTCACATGTAATTCAATAGATGTTAACCCTTTACCTGATAGTCACGCTTTTCACGCACCACTCATACATCAGAAAACAAAAGACCCAGATGACACATATTCATTAGGAACTGTCTCACCAGTGTATGTTTTGTTTGATAAAAACTGGTAGAGATTCTCAGCTCTCCGTTCAAGACAAAACAACCATGAACGAAGAGCTAGAAGCCCCATCTCATACACAATTCAAACCGTGCATTAGTTTAACACCCTACCATGGTAATGGGTTAACAACCAATACGTCAAAACATTAAACATCAAATGCTTAAGCGTAGTATAGATCACCATTAGATCAAACATATATACAGTAGAACCCCTCTAATACGACCACTTAATGAATAAACATGGGTGTCTTTATAAGCAGATGGTTGCTTAATGCAGGACAAAAGTAATACAGAAAGCTCCCCTAGGAGCTTTCTGCATTACTTTTGTTCTGCATTAAGATACCACCTGCATCTAGCACCCATAATTATACCTCTTTTAGGTGGTCGTATTAGCGGGGGTTTACTGTATATATCTGAACTATTGTTCTTTGGTAGCACTCATCACTACCATGCATATGTTATACTGTCTTAACCCATTCCCTCATATTGACACCATTTTACGCTTCTATAAAGATCACTTCTTGAAACCATAATGATAAATAGGGCGTTTTTTCCATAGGAACAAATGCTCTATTTATCACAATAGTTTCAATATTACACAATTCTAAAATGTTCCTTTTCTCTAGTACATGCTCCTTTTTAGTAGATTAATTCAGAGAAGATTGTCTAAAAATAGCCTCTGAGGAAACGGGCCAATGCTTTACCTGATGCATGTTCATGTCAGACTCAATGTACGAACCAAGTGATTTATGTGAAATAGATTACAAAAGCACTTTGCTAAAGCTAATATACCCAGAGCAGACGGCTTCTGTAGGACCCATCTGACCAGAACCTGCTCTGTTTACTTATGAAATTATAAAATATCTGACTACAGTTTCTACCAATACCTAAACATTTATGCGTATACATGTCATTGTTAAAGGCAGCTAATAAATATTCGTGATGTCATAATTTCTTACATGAATGTTCATTCAACAGGGAAGGGTTAGTACACACACTACGGTCATAATAGTTTGCACATGATTTATAGAGGTCCAGATAAGATTCGTCAATGTAAATATTTTCAAGAATAGCTCCTTTATTTCTCCATCAAATCCTATACTGTGACCACTCTTTAGAATCGTCTTTTTGAGACGATTCTAAAGAGTGGTCACAGTATATGCTTTGGTGTAGAAATGACGATTTTAGTATTTGGCTACGCCCCTTTATCTGTAGCTCTACATGAATATTCATGAAGTAAAGGGTTGTCATAACCGCCTCTCACCAGAATGTTCAACACGTTCTCCTCTGTTGGCGATTCCGTGAAAACGTTTGCGAACAGTTTGTACCCAGATGAGACGCACAGGCTACTCGGCGTGGCGTCTCGCCAGCATGTTCAGTATTCATGTAAGAAATAACGACAACATGAATATTTAATAGCTCGAGTTTTATAATGTAAACTTTTCAAGGGAATTCTTTGCTTAGACAAAAGCAAAGCTATAGAAATAGATCTATATCATGTCAAAAGCAAACATAGCAGACCCTGGTCAGACGGCTCCTACAGGAGCCCTCTGATCTTGGTATACTCTGTTTGCAAATGCGTGAAAAGGCGGTTATATGAGGGAAGGGGTTAACACTGTTTGGGACTCTAATGATTGAAAACTGAAGCAGACGATGTTCTGATAAAATCAGCAGACGACAATTACTCGATGATTTAACCCTTCCCCTCATATAAACGTGTTGTCACGCATCTGCAAACAGAGAAGACCAAGATCAGACGGCTCCTATAGGAGCCGTCTGATCAGGGTCTGCTCCGTTTGCTAATAAAACTTGATAGATCTGTTTCTATAGTTTCTGAAATGGCTACAATGTTCCACTTTCCATATTTCATTATAACTATTTTGTGTATGAATATTTGGTAGGTATTGAAGTTTGGAATAACCATAGAACAGGGAAAGGATTTAAGGGTTAGGGGTTAGCGTACATAAAACAAGCGCGAGTCTCTTTCATTGCCAACGATTTGTCGTCTGCAAACTTTGTTGTCTGCTACAATTTACACCTTTCATTTTGTCTTCATTTTTGTGTAAAAAACGGCCACAGTAATAATCAGTTTGGATCCAGATGAGAGGTCGAGTTACTCGGCGTCTCATCTGGATCAAAACTGTTTGCGTAGGGAATTACAGATTTAACAATGACAGCGGAAGAATTAAAATGACACGTCTATTGACCAGAATCGATCTAAAGAGTGCGTTTAACAGAACAACTAAAGTACGAATATTTTGAAACGGTCATTAAAAATATTTTTAAAAAATCGAGATCTGGTAATTTGACAAGTGTCAACATCTGTAAAAAGGAACAAACTTTCTTAATATTTTGACTATTAAACCTAACTGCGTCTCGGATCAGTAGAGAGGTAATTTGTAGGGCATACTGGTATCTTATCGAACGCTTAGTGCAACACTAGTGTAACTTCTACCTATTGCGGGAAAAACAGTGGTGACCTTTGTTTGGATCCAGACGAGACTCTCTAGTTGAGAATTTGAAAGAAACGGAAGTATTCTTGTTTTCAGAATTAAAGAAGATGACACTTATGGAAATGCTTATAGATATTAAAGAATGCAACTGTACTAGACCTTATTATCCAACAATGGAAATGGCAGTCATGTGTGAACTCATCTCGCTGCATGTGTCTTTTATCATTGTTATGCTAGAACAGTTCTCGTCTGCAAAAAAATGCCGTTTGCGCTATTATCCGGTTAATGTTTTGTGACCGTTTCGTCAGACCGCGAAAAAGTTCAGTTGATAACGAGACCTCGGCGAAAGTGCACGAGACTTGTTTCGGTCCAAACTTTTTGTAACGGGTTACCTGGTAAGACGCGGAGTTAATCGGCGTCTTATCTGATTCCATTCAGGTTATTCTTAGCATGACAGGGGTTAAAACGCATGAAGAGACACACTAGAAAATCTGACGTAAGATAAGATTTCCATATATATCAGCTGTCAGATGCTAAACTTTGCACACTTAGAGAGAACTGCAGATGCTTTGCCTGTTGCATTTTTTAAATATTATATCTAAGATTTTATCCCTCGACATGAAAACAATAAAAGTGCAAAAGAACTTTGAAAAATAACTCTTTCGCAGCAAATTTCGCATCTGTGATTACACATGCAAACAATTTGGATCCAGATTAGATTCAGAATAATTCCGCGTCTCACCAGGATCCAAACGTTTTGTTACTGTGACTGTTTTAGAAGCAAAAATGAAGAAAAATGATTAAAAAAGAAATGAAAATTATAACAGACGACAAGGTTTGCAGTCGAACAATTTGGCAGCGAAGGAGTTAAAGAGATTAAAAAAAAAAAAAAGAGCAGTAAAATAAAATACGACCAAATGTTGCCTTCTGCTACCTGTTAATAGGAAAGAGAACTTCAAGCCTTTCAGAAACGAACGGTAATCAACACAAACAGTGCCTACTGAACATTCATGGACACAACAGTTATAATGAAATATGGAAGGTGGAACATTCTAGCCATTTTAGAAAGTAAAGAAACAGAGCTATGTTGAACCGCAAATTTCACGCCACCCATTTTTCACACGTGTGAAATTTGCGGCCCCAATTTTCACATAATTTGTGAAAATTGCGTTTTGTTCCTATACCCCCCTTCAAAGCCCGACGCATTTTTCACATATGTGAAAAATGCGTCGAGACGATGTTCTAAAATATTCACTTCAAAACACGCGACCCATTTTTCACACGTGAGAATATATTGAAGTGGACAAATGTCTTTGGTCATTTCGGTTATAGACCAAGGTCGCAGGGATCGAAATGCCTGATTTGTATTACAATTCAGAAGTTGATTTGGGTGCTTACTCAATATACTTATTTGATTAAAATATAATTATGGGTCACGTGGGAAAAACGTATTTGGAGTTCCATGTTAATCCTTTAGCGTCCACATATTTAATATGCATTATGATTGTGTCTGCATTTGATGCCCCCGTGTTGGCGCACATCTTGTTGCCGCTGTACATAGTGTCGCCGGCGACCATCTCTGCTGAAACAAATGGAACATATTGTCGACGGCGTTAATATGTGCCGAAGTTTTCGGCACATTTTAATGCTGAACTGCACAAATTGTCGCCGGCGACAATATGTGACGACGGTTATGGTGCTGTTTAAGGGTATTTCTGCCGACAAAATGTCAAACACCTTTAACGACGAACAAATTGACGACAGAGAACAAACATATGGATGAAACGACAAACAGCCGGACGGATATGTGATCCTGTCAAAACAGTTGACACAATACAGAGCTTTTGATTATCATTGGCACAATTACACTGTTGTATCGTAAACCACCGACTACTATAATTTTGATTTCCCGACAAACGACAATATGACAGTGGCGTAACCCTTGTGCACGTATTGTCGCCGGTGCCGACAACTTTGGCACATACTGTCGCCGGCGACAATATATGCCGCTTGTTTTGACATACATTGTTGCCGGCGACGATATGTACACCGTCGATAGTTCTTATAGTTTGATATCATTATGTTCCTTGTGAAAAGGATTATTTCAGTTACCATACTTCGTCTTTTACCTGTTTTTTTATCTTTATTTTAGCATTGTCGGAAATCGCAGGCCCACCGAAATTATTGTGTTTCGCAAACACATCTTGTTTGTGAGAATGCCAAATCTCTTGGGAGAAAAGAATGTGGATGTCAAATAATTTGAATCACAGATCTCACACCAAGTCACTTGGCATTTGACCTTAAACTGTTTGCAGACGTCATCAAGTCCATAACATCTTAAGGGATATGACTAAAAGTTACCTGAATTCCGAATTACTAAAATATGCAGCATAAGTACTATAAAAATAAAAGCAATGCATAGATATTAGTTTAATGTTTAATTGTATGGACAATGTGTCACAATGTAAAGTACTAATAAAAATCCAATAGAGCGATCGACTAACGAAGTGACATGCAACGACTCTCATTACCTCGAAATCATCTGAACCCTTGATTATATTTTCGAAATTGGCGATGGGCGGTTTTTCAATAAACAATAAGACAACAAATGCACATATGCTGTTTTCCTTGTGTAAAATGAATACGGGCATCGAAAGCAGTACGGAACCAAGTGAGACGCCGATTCGATGTAAGCAAGAGTTCGACTTATTCCAGTTCGAAGTAACGTGAGTCAACTGCACTAATGATTCAAAACTTAACCCTTATCACTCTGATTTAATATTCGTCAGCCCAAAATCACGGCTACTCATATTTCGAATATCAACTGATTTGCTCAATTTTAGGAAGCTATTGGCTGGGTATTAAGCAGCAAATGAGACCAAAGTTACTTGGCGTCTCATCTGCAGTAAAGCGGCACGGTCGCACTTAGCGTGATAAAGGTTAAAATATTATTTTCAAAATACATGTAAAATGAAATCTGCCCACAACGATTATTCAAATGAACAAAAGTAATGCAGAACGTTCATGGCTCCCATGTTCTGCAATAGTTCCGACCTGTACCAAGCGGTCACCTGTCTAATAAGGCTCATTTACAGCACTGTGAACGTGTTTGTCGTCATGACTACTTAATCCTGACGAATGCATATTCTCTGCAACAAGTTTGACACAAAATTTGGATGGTTCACCTTTCCTTCAAAGTTTAGTTAGTTCAAACATATTTATTTCCACTTTGAATACATGTAACAGTATGATATAACAATAACGGTGATAATATGAAATAGGTCGAAATGGATCGAACCGAAAGCACATATGCTTATTCGGGTTCTTTTGTTTTATATATTCGGTAATTGGATAATTCCTTATATCATAATTTGTGTCACCATATACTACAGTACAGTCGACACTCATTAGCTTGAACTCTTTGCGAACTTCAATATAAGTTCGACTTAAAAGAACTCCATGATAAATGATGTTTCAACACGCAATGCACGGGTACCGCATTACTTTTTAAAATTTCTTTTTGGTCAAATACACATGCTTCATTTGCATTGTTGAAAATGAAAACAGAATCCCAAGCAGTTTATATACAGACCAGACGCCGAGTAGCTCTGTATCTGGTCTGGATCAGAATTGCTTGCAATTCAAATAACAGCTCAATTTGCAGTGACTTTCGTGGATTTCGGCGTAAGCAGAAGTTCGACTGACCCAAGTTCGAGATACCGAGGGTCGACTCAGGGGATATTACTGTCATAAATATAATTCAGGGACAAAGCTACCCTATCCGATACTAATTCAATGTCCTGATGTCTGTTTAAGATCTCTCGTATCAACAATAGCAAAACCATCTATTGACATATATGTGAAAAATGCGTTGGTATTAGTAGGTCTTCAAAAATGGGGTTAAAGTGCTACCGCATTTTTCACAACAGGGTTTTGTG
This sequence comes from Azorinus chamasolen, assembly GCA_963576725.1. Lineage (NCBI taxonomy): Eukaryota > Metazoa > Mollusca > Bivalvia > Cardiida > Solecurtidae > Azorinus > Azorinus chamasolen. The sequence goes on from OY755247.1 coordinate 40,534,089, forward strand.
AAAAATGGGGGCCCCATTTTTCACATATGTGAAAAATGGGGCCGCAAATTTCACGCGTGTGAAAAATGCGTCAACCCATTTTTCACACGTGTGAAAAATGGGTGGCGTGAAATTTGCGGTTCAACAGAGCTATCAAATACAATTAGCAAACAGAGCAGACCCTGATCAGACGGCTCCTATAGAAGCCGTCTGATCTGGGTCTGCTCTGTTTGAAAATGTGTGAAGACTCGTTAATATGAAGAAAAGTAATTTATAAGATGGAAATCGTAAAATGACGCAAAAAATGTACTTAATTTCAAACGAAAACACGCAAACAAATCATGTGCTTGTATAATTCACTGAAATGCACTGGTATATAGCTTGTCACAGGACAAGTAATACCGCCAAGTGTCAGAAGGAGCTGGCTGTAAGGTATTTCCTCTGCATTAAACATTTCCTTCATATGATCGACTTTTCACGCATCTTCAAACAGAGTAGACCCAGACCTTATGGCTAATATAGGAGCCATCTGATCAGGGTCTGCTATGTTTGCTTATGATATAATATAGACTTGATTCTGCAGTCTCTGTCTGAACAAAAACATGTTGTGTAAATTAGTCATCATTAAAAATTCAGCTAATAAATATGCATGGCATTATTATTTCTTACATGAATATTAAACAGGGAAAGATTCAACCTCTTTACCAAAAAAGGAGCATTATAGAAAAGGAGAATTTCAGAATTGTGTAGTTTTGAAAGCATTGTGATAAATAGAGTATTTGTTCCTATGGAGCAAATGCTCTATTTATCACAATGGTTTCAAAAAGTGACTTTGTCAGAGGCGCAAAACGTGTCAGTAGGAGAGAATGGGTTAAGCCGACACAGTTTTAAAGACCGATAATGATACGTATTTGAATGTTCTCTCAAGCGAGGTTTTAATACAGTTTTATACAGAAAGATCTCGCTAATACGACCACTCAAATAAGTCATATTATGGACTTTTAAAACAGGTGATAGTTTAATGCAGGATAAAAGTGATACAGAAAGCTCCTATAGAAGCTCTCTGCATTACGTTTGACCTGCATTGACCTACCGCCTGCTTTACAGACCCATGATTAGACCTCTTTTTGAAGGCCGCTTAAGGTTCTGCTTTACAATGTATATATTATTTGCTATAAGATTAACCCTTTCCTTCATATGAACGCATTTTCGCGCATTTGCAAGCAGAGTAGACCCAGGTCAGACAGGTCCTACAGGAGCCGTCTGATCAGGGTCTACTCTGATTGCCTTTGTCATGCTATAGATCTAATTCTACATTTAGTAGACAAAGCAAACGATTCGCTTGGAAATTTACATTATAAAACTTGATATGCTAATAAATATTCTTGGTGTTATTATTTCTTTCATGAATACAAAACAGTGAATATGAAGTGAGTGAATACTCCAAGATGTAATTGCACACGACACTGTTAGAGACACAATGCTGTACGACATGCATACTTTATGTTGTACAGTAAAACCTCTCTATAACGACCACTAAATTACATCAATTATTTTGTGTTTAAGGCAGGTGGCTGCTTAAAGCAATGTGAAAGTAAAAAAGAACGCTCCTATGGGAGCGTTCTGTTTTACTTTCACCTTGCTTTAAGCAGCCACCTGCTCTAAATACCAACTAATTAACACAATTTAGTGGTCGTTATAGAGAGGTTTTACTGTATTTTACTGTGGCTTATTCATGCCAACTCGTGTTGTCCCGTTTCTGAACCGAAATAAGAACGTCAAAATAATGGTGGAATGAAAGCAACAAATCAAACCAACTTCAAGATGAAATAATTTAAAACAAAATACAATGCAGATACGATGGTCAGACGTCAATGATCAGACTCGGTTGCTGAATGATGCTTACACTCTTTGGGAAAAACACCCATAGATATTCTTTCTCATAGTAGAGCTCGTAAAGAACATTTCAAACTGACCACTAAAATGGCCAACTGTGTATCGGCAAGATATGCGGTAGCTTATCGCAAGACAAGTTATACAGCCAGCTCTAAGAAGGAGAGTATTTGCTCTGCATTAGACATTTCCTTCATATAATCGACTTTTCACGCATCTTCAAACAGAGTAGACCCAGATCAGATATAATAATTTGATTCCACAGTCTCTGTCTGAGCAAAAACAGGTTGTGTAAATTAGTCATCATTAAAACATCAGCTAATAAATATGCATGACGTTATTATTTCTTACATAAATATTAAACAAGGAAAGGGTTAAGCAGCCATTTGAATATCCGAATAAAATATAGTTGCTAAAATATTAAACCCTTTCGTGGCTGTGAAAAAAAAAATGTCCGCTCAGATTTGAATCTAGTGCAAATATGACTACTTCCGATAAGATCAAGCTTTTGATAAACTATTGATCGGGTGTCAAACAGTTTGGATCCTGATCAGACACCGACCTACTCAGCGCCTCATCTGGATCCAAGCTGTTTGTAAATGCCATTCATGTCACGATTGGCAGGGATGTTAACCCTTTACTCCATAAATAATTCTCTCTACGTCTATGCAAACAGAATAGATCCAGATCAGACGGCTCCAGTCGGAGCCGTCTAAACAAGATATACTGTTTGCTTTTGAAATTACATAAGATTTGATTGTACAGTTTCTGCCATGACTAACAAGTCCTGTGCTCATGTGTCGTTACAAATCGAGGGCTTGGTGCAAAACTATTCTAACTCCTTCACTTTAGTGAAGGAGTTAGAATAGTTTTGCACAAAGCCCTCCAAATATATTAAACGAGTTGATATTCATGACGTCATTATTTCTTATATGAATATTTATGTAGTAAAGGATAAAGACTTCTGTGTTTATGCAAGTAGTGGTCGCTGAAGACGGTCTGACAGTATTAACCCTTTCCCTCATAGGCTATTCTTAGATACAACCTCTTTGAATAAATCTACCAAAAAGGAGCATTAACTAGAGAAAACGAAAATTTTAGATTTTTGTACATGTAGTTTGAAACCATTGTGATAAATAGAGCATTTGCTCCTATAGGAGCAAATGCTCTATTTATCACAATGGTTCCACAAATGGTGTTTTACAGAGTCGTCAAAAGTCGTCAATACGAGGGAATGGTTTAACTCGTATCCAACTAACTACGACTTAGGTCCAGACGAGACGTCGAGTAAACTCGGCGTCTCACAAGGATCCAAGCTGTTTAGCACTCGTCAAAAGTTTCTAAAAACCGTTTGCCATGACACTTGATCAAGTGTTCCTCAAAAGCTTGATAGAATCGTTAGAAATCAAAATCAAACAAGATTCGAAACTGAGCAGGCATTATTTTGTCACCTTTTACAAATCTGTGATTACCGCTATCGTCATTGTCTCTACGATCAGCTGTTACCAGAGACGAAACATTATGGCGAGACCACGTGATCACGGACGAGAATGAAATCGATTAATATCGCAATATAACATCCTGAAGCAAGGATATAAACTATTATTCATATCTTTCTATTACAGTCAATCCTATTATTAGCGACCGCTTATTGTATACGCGTAAACGTTTCTAAAAACAAATGATTGCATAATGGAGGTCCAAAACAGTACAGACAATGTTACTTTCGAAATAAATGCATTAATTTTGTCCTGCATTCGTATATATGCATTAGTTTCGTTCTGTATTTAGCTTCCAACTGTATAAAAGGTAGTCAGTCAGATATGTTTTCAGTGGTCATTTGAGAGAGCCTGTACTGTATTTACTAACATGAAACATACCCGCTCAGTAGCTAAAAGGCATGCATGACTAATGCACGGTTTATGTCATAAACATCTCATGGAAACCATTTACAATGTACATACTGTATCATCAATTTATCAAATAAATAAAAACAGATATTATTTAGATGGAATAATACTTAAAATAAAAGGCAGATATCCAGGGGCGTGGCTAGCGATACGCATAACATATATCTGAAAGGTGAAAATATTAGTATGGCCAAAAATGGAACAAAAATCGAAGGCTAAAGGGGGAAGGGGTTAGAACTTGATAATTATTTTGCCTTGTCATGTAAAATAAACATATCCCCTAATATTGACGCCTGTTGACGCCTCTGTGAAAATCACCGTTTGAAACCGTTGTGATAAATAGAGAATTTGCTCCTATAGGAGCAAATGGTCTATTTATCACAATGGTGGCAAAACTACACAATTCTGATTTTTGCCGGGGGAGCATGCCCCAGGACCCTTATAGCAACGGTGCGTACATTATATTTGGATTCAGCTACACCCCTGATATCTGTCTCACAAATAACACGTACATTACATTTGGATTCAGCTACGCTCCTGATATCTATCTCACAAGTAACACGTACCTTACATTTGGATTAAGCTACGCCCCTTATATCTATCTCACAAATAACACGTGCATTACATTTGGATTCAGCTACGCCCCTGATATATATATCTCACACGTGTATTACATTTGGATTCAGCTACGCCCCTGATATCTATCTCACAAATAACACGTGCATTACATTTGGATTAAGCTACGCCCCTGATATCTATCTCACAAATAACACGTGCATTAAATTTGGATTCAGCTACGCTCCTGATATCTATCTCACAAATAACACGTGTATTACATTTGGATTCAGCTACGCTCCTGATATCTATCTCACAAATAACACGTGCATTACATTTGGATTAAGCTACGCCCCTGATATCTAGATTAAGCTACGCCCCTGATATCTATCTCACAAATAACACGTGCATTACATTTGGATTGAGCTACGCTCCTGATATCTATCTCACAAATAACACGTGCATTACATTTGGATTCAGCTACGCTCCTGATATCTATCTCACAAATAACACGTGCATTACATTTGGATTAAGCTACGTCCCTGATATCTAGATTAAGCTACGCCCCTGATATCTATCTCACAAATAACACGTGCATTACATTTGGATTGAGCTACGCTCCTGATATCTATCTCACAAGTAACACATACACTATCACAGGTATACATATATCGTTCATTGTAGCACTTAATCCAGTGTTACATTATTTCAACCCTTTCTACGCCTTTGCAAATAGAATAGACACTGTTTAGACGGATCCAATTGGAGTCATCTGAACAGGATCTGATCTGTTTGCGTATTTTAATAATATAATGGTCTACAGCTTATGAGTCAAAATGCACCGTGTTCATATGCCATTATAAACATAATCTCGTTAATATTCATGATGTCATAATGTCTTACACGAGTATTCATGGAGTAAAGGGTTTTATATGATTATAATTGCCGAAAACGTTGACTCAGTTGCTGGTTTATATTCGGATATTCAAAAAAAAACATATTGGGAAAATTCATGGCTTGTTATATTTAATTCTACTGAATCTCTTCTTATTTCTCGGAAGTCTATCAAGAGATACTAGGAGTGAACTTACACAAGCATTTCCAACAACGACAACTGGCACTCACACATAATATT
>OY755247.1:40543879-40614328 GCA_963576725.1 Azorinus chamasolen
GGGTCTATTCTGACAGCAAATTCTTCTCTGCTAGAATTCCGATTTAGTGAGATTTTTACTGTATATCCATCCATACTGCGTCAATATTCATCATCTTAATCATTTAAATATGTAATACGGAAATCGAGTTTTCACTGTACTGTAAAGGTCTAGAATATCGGTAGTTTCTATGGGAGTCGAATAACTTTGATCCAGAAAAATTAATTAACCCCTTCCCTGATATTGACGACTTTTGACGACTCTGTAAAGTGACTTTGTGAAACCATTGTGATAAATAGAGCATTTGCTCCTATTGGAGCAAATGCTCTATTTATCACAATGGTTTCAAAGCTGAAAAGCACTAAAATTTTCCTTTTCTCTAGTTAATGCTCGTTTTCGGTAGGTTTATTCAAAGAGGCTGTATCTAAAAATAGCCTATGAGGTAATGGGTTAAAGTGATAGTCCCTATTTTCAGTGTGTTTCAAAAATGTATGACGCAAGACAACTAATGGAAGGCAAAGCAGAAGACAAAACGTTCATGTATTTGATATCGAAGACCCGATTCTATTCGCCAATGTATTAGTAGGCCTATCTATTCGAGTTGCGTTTTAGTATCGTAACTGTTCGACATAGGCCGATAATATTTTACTTTACAGCAAGAAATTTTAAGAATCGACCAAAACGGTTTATTTAAGTCACAGGGACCATTTTCGAATTAAGTTCAAATGGACGATCTTCATGATGAGTTTTATGATGTTATTGAAAATATACGTGCATTTTAGTGACTGTCACATTAAATTACCCCCTATAATAATAAAGCATTATAAGACTTTTAAGTTTACAATAAACCTCTCTCTAATGCGACCGCCACAAAGAGGTATATTGTCTGGGTGACAGAGGCAGGCGATTTGCTAAATGCAAGACGAATGCATTCTTATAGGAGCTTTCTTCATTACTTTTCGTCCTGCATTGAGCAGCAACCTGCATTTAAGAACCACCGACTATAAATGGTAGACATGTTTCAGTTCATCTGCATTAAAATTACTGCTCTTTAACAACAACAGCAACAACAATAACATCAATGATGATGACGACCACCCAAAACATCAAATAGGCAAGCCCGTAGCTTGACCTTTTACTCTATGAATATTCATGTAAAATAATAATGACATCGTGAATATTAATTAGATTAATTGATATACATGTAATAACATATGGACACAGAGATGCTTAACCATGACAGCAAGTGTAGAATCATATCAATATTATATCATAAGCAAGCAGAGCAGACCCTGATCAGACGGCTCCTACAGGATCCGTCAGATTTGGATCTACTCTGTTTGCAAAGGCATATGACGTGTCGGTTGAGTAAAAGGTTAAAGCTCACACTTTCTGTATTACTTTTGTCCTGCATTAAACTGCCACTTGCTTTCAAATACGCTGATGTGTTTTCATTAAGTGGTCGTTTTAGAGAAGATCATATGTACAGTAAAACCTCTCTATAACGGCCACTAAAATGTGTTAATTAGTGGGTATCTAGGGCAGGTGACAGCTTAAAGCAAGGTGAAAGTACTTTCACCTTGCTTTAAGCAGCCACCTGCCTTTAACACAAACTACTTTGTGTAATTTAGTAGCCGTTACAGAGAGGTTTTACTGTATTTGAAATACTGCCCTTTATTTATGGATTTGGTGATAATAAAACTACAATAGTGGTTACAGACCATAACACCCGCTACATAGTGTATGGCACGGTGCTTTGGTTAGAATTACAGAAATACGCAGATAATTGATTGATGCAAACAAACCTCCACTTTTGCGCCTTAATCATTTGAATGCCAAAGTGGACTGGTCCATTATTGTCTAACGAATTTGTCTTTTCCGCTTGACATGGTATGATTTTGCAAGAGGGGCTTCGATAAACAAACAGTGAAGACCCTGATAAATGTCCCTCTGATCTGGATCTACACTGTTTATAAATGCATGTACGCACGTCTCACGCATTCAAAGGGTTTCGGACACTTAAAAGCAGGTGCCTATTTTCAGGAGACATAATTTTGAAACAGACAAAAATTAAGCAACTGGGAGACATCATTAAAACAAACCGCAAATGTTTGGTGTATAAGTTCATTGCATCCTTGCATCCCGCGGTTAGTGTTGTGGCCCTTTGGGTACAGGGCATGCATGCACTGTCATTTGCAAACAGTGCTGACCCAGATCAGACGGCTCCTAGAGGAGCCCTTTGATCTGGATCTGCACTGTATGCCATTGCAAACCCTCTGGCAAGTTTAAGCCTTTCAAACTGAGTGGACTCTATAGTTAAACACTGATGAACTATTCCACAATGATGATTCAAGGTTGAAATTGTTAATTAGATTGATATGACGGTCTTGAAATTCAATACGGCAATAAAAGAGTCATAAGCTACAAGACTACTTTCCTGGAATCGGTGATAAATTTCAACAAACACGTCTCCATTTCCACCAAATGTTGATGAAAAATAGCTAGACACTAACCACGTGATGCTGTTCACGTGACCCAATCGTAATAATCTCATTACCAGCGACATTTTAGCAGCTTTATTAATTATCAAGTTGCTCATATTAATTGTTCTTTTGTGATTTCTTCCGCAAACTTGACGTCTCAAACCGGAAAACGTCGGTGCCTCGATAGTATCAGCCACCGAGATTTTCTCCAGGTATAAATTTAACACATCCGTAAATTCTCGTATTTTTATCGAGATTTTCCGTTGACAAGCGCGTGTGCTATATTAAGTTTGCAAGATAGGCACGCGCTGCAACTGACAACAGTCAGTGAAGCCGGGGAGATTTATTTATTTTCTCTTTACAGATGTTCATCCAAATATTAACCAAGTGTCACCCAGCTCAGCTAGACTCTGCCTCAAACACACACACACATTAAACCTTTCGGTGCGGGACACGCGTCACTAATGTCCTTGGCAAACAGTGTAGACCCAGATGGGATAACTATAGAGGAGCCCTCTCATTAGGGTTTGCACTGTTTGTCATGTTACATTTTTCTTAAGAAAAATCTCTAAATATTCACTATGAGCCTGACGTGTTTGAATTTTGAAATAGTCTATTTAAAAATTCAGCGTTGTAAGGATAACTTCTGAACAAAATTGGATATGTTCGAATTTGAATATCGTACGTCAAAAAGGTTGGATCCTGATGAGACGCCGAGTTACTCGTTTTCTCATATGGATCCAATCTGTTTGCAAATGCAACTCAGATCTTGGATAGGGGGGATTAAGGGTTGATATTGATAATGATGATATTGAAAAATAACTCTTACAGATAGACGATTTGAGATTTTTTAACGTGTTCAACACTAAATAACTTTTGTCTGCAAAGTTTGTCGCCTGCTTCAATTCTAAAAGTTACACTTTTCTTCTATGTCTTTCAAACACTCAGTTTCTGATTGTCCATAACGAGACGCACGGGGTTACTCGGCGTCTCGTCTGGATCAAAACTGTTTGCAAATACTACAAAATGGTCCATTGATGTTGAAAAGGGTAAACATGTTATAATTTATAATCAAAGCAATTTCACGAACTGTTTGCGGTCCACACCCAGTATTAATTTACCCAATAGCTCTACACCTTTTAGCCCCTTCGTAAATCAGATAGACCGAGATCAGACGTTCCCTATAGGAGCTGTCTAACAAACGCCTGCTCTGTTTGCTCATTAACCCATTACCTCATAGGCTATTTTTAGATCCAATCCCTTCCAATAAATCTACCGAAAAGGAGCATTAACTAGAGAAAAGGAACATTTTAGAATCTTGTAGTTTGAAACCATTGTGATAAATAGAGCATTTGCTCCTATAGGAGCAAATGCTCTATTTATCACAATGGTTTCAATAGGTGATTTTGACTGAGGCGTAGAAAGGCGTATTTATGAAGGAAGGGGTTAAATAACATAAATATGTTGCTACAGTTTTTGTCATGGCAAAAGTTCCTGATGCAAGTATCTAAAAATCAGTTAACTGTCACTATTTCTGACATGAACTTCAATGACAATTGTAGTTAGAAGAGGTCCAGATAATTTTTAATATTTTCAAGAATAGCTCTTTTATTTATCCACCACTCTTTAGAATCGTCTCTTCTTTGGTCACAGTATAGGGTTTGGTGGATATATTATCTTGATTTAAGTACAATAAAACAATAAATCACCGCTAATGCGACCACGTAAAATTAAGCAACCACCTGCTTATAAATACACACATGTTTATTCATTAAGTTGTCGCATTAGAGGGGTTCTAATGTATTTGGGTACCCAATTTTATGGTGATATCTGTAGTTATAGTCATTTATAGTATATAGCGGCCGTTATCCAGATTATGTAACTTCAACACAACGAACTTGATGAATGTGTATATAATGTGATGATATTTGAACTTTTGCTGTATGTGAAATTAAATGTAGGAAAACAAATGTTGGAATGTTTAACCCTTTGACCGCCAATGTCGCATAAATGCACCACGACAAATAGTGCAGTCCCAGATCAGACGCCACCTTTTCAAGGCGGCGTCTGATCAGGGACTTCACTTTTTGTCTCAAACTCTATTTCTAAATACGTGCTATATTCCTTTGAAATTTGCATTTATTTATCTCATGTCTTTGTTTTACCAACTGATTTAACAAAAGTGGTTTGCAGACGATAAGTAGAAATTTAGCGCCGAAAGGGTTAAGATTCATGGAGCAATGGGTCAAAAAGCTTCATAGTACGAAACGAACAAAGTAAAGCAAACCGTTTAAAACCGGAATTCTAGTAGCGAAGAATTTAGATACGTTTAGGCCGGTGGCTGATCAATGCAGAGTGAAAGTCGTGCAAAAAGCTCATAAAAGAGCTTTCTGCATGCCTTTCATCCGGCATTAAGCTGCCATCTGTTTCCAAGACGGATATTTATACTAAATGTAACGTCCAGTTTAGAGGGGTTTTACTGTATACGCATTTGGTAAACAATAATCTATTATTTAACGGTAAAAAAATCGTAAACTCTTTACATGCAACACATTTTAAAAAATGCCCAGCAAATACATAAATCACTAGAAAAGGACCCGCTCAAACGCTGATTAAATTATGTAATATTGGATGGAAACTGTTGATCGTCTTTTGAACACCGTGTTATATAATTATGTATGACTATACTACATGTACATATTTCATTAAGATCGTCTTGCAGACAGAGTAGACCCATGTCGAATCTTCTGTAGGAGTAGTCTGATTACGGTCTATCCCGTTTAAGTTTTCCCTTGTCTGAACATTTTGAAAAAGGTCCTTAAAAATTGCACCTGTAGGCCATCATGTCTTGAAATTTATTCAGACAGAACACTTTTTTCTTTTTATAAATTTGTCAAATGTAGAGAGGCACCACTATAAGCTCCAAAGGAATAATAATAATAAAGACTTTAATGAAAGAGGAAAGGCATTTGGTAAAAATAATCTTCCTTGCGGCCTCCATAACATAATTATATACATTTACAAAAGTCAAATTAGCGACAAACAAACAAACAGCCATTAAAGTAACATAGTAAAAATTCGACATTTCGAACAACCTATTGAAGAATTATTGATATAGTTAAAGGCACGTGAGTGTCCAAAGCATGAAGCTCCTGAGGGAGCTTTTCGCTATATCCCATCTCACCCAAGTTTACTGCCTGTCGTGAACACCATCTGTGGTTTTTCTTCGAGCTATCGAGGTCTTCGAACTATCAGGAGCTCACTGTATATGCAATAACTTGTACATTAGTTATCCTAAATACTTACGCTAATGCACTAAGGCAAGTAGTAGACTTAGACCAAACTGATCTTGCAAATGAAGTTTTATCAGAGTTTATTATTTGTCATTTCATTGGAGTTTTCTGCATGACTTCCACCCTGCATTGAGCTACCACATGTCTCTAAGACCGATATTTATACTAAATGTATCGTTCTGTTTAGACGGGTTTTACTGTATAGCCTACAGTAGTGTTTCATGGAGAACTAATTGTAAGTTCCAAACATCCATTTATAGACCAGAGGGTTCATGAAGAAGCCGCCTAATCAAGGTCAACAGTGTTTGCCGTACAAATTAACTTTCAACGGTAACATTGGCACATTAATTAACTCATTCTCGCATAGGCTATATTTAGACCCAACCTGTTTGAATGTATGTACTGAAAAAGAGGATTAACTAGAGGAAAAGAAAAATTTAGAATTTTGTAGTTTGAAATCATTGTGATAAATAGAGCATTTGCTCCTATAGGAGCTAATGCTCTATTTATCACAATGGTTTCAAAAAGTGATATCTATAGATACGCAAAATTGCGTCACTATGGAATAATGTGTTAAGACAAGGTAGTTTAATGCAAACCGGAAGTAATAGAGAAAGGTCCAAGTACTTTCATGCTGCATTAAGTAACAATTTGTATTACCACACATCCTTCAAATAAGACTGAGTTCAAAAAATATCTTTGGGGGAATGTAATACAGTAAAACCCCGCTAATGCGGCCACCAAAAAGGGGAATGATTCTGGGTGGCAGAGGCAGGTGGTGGCTTAATGCAGGACGAAAGTTATGCAGAAAGCTCCCATAGGAGCTTTCTGCATGACTTTCGTCCTGCATTAAGCAACCATCTGCTTTAAACGACACCAATGGCTGTTAATTAAGTGGTCGCATTAGCGGGGTTTCACTGTATATAGTAAGTGAGTCCTATACTCTTACCCCGTTGTGAAAAAAACAAATGTACATGTATGTTCAAGTTCACAGATGTTACATTATTGTCTACGTTCCATTTCAATTAAGCTTGCGAACGGGTACCAAATACAGTTGAACTTCGATATCTCGAACTTGGATAACTCGAACTTCGAGATAACTCGAACTGAAAGTTCGGGCCTTCCAAAACTTTCACTACAGAGTTGCTGTAAAATGTATTACTACGCATATCTTGAAACACGTGTGACAGTTTAATGTAAGTCAAAAGTAATGGTGAAAGTCCCATCAAGAGCTTTCGGCATTACTTTAGACCTGCATTAGGCCGTGGACTTAAGAAATTATGCAGATAAGATATAGAATAGAGTAAAACCCCGCTAATACGACCACCAAAAAGGGGCATAATTCTGGGTGGCAGAGGCAGGTGGTAGCTTAATGCAGGACGAAAGTTATGTAGAAAGCTCCTATAGGAGCTTTCTGCATAACTTTCGTCCTGCATTAAGCAACCACCTGCTTTAAACGACATCAGTGGCGGTTTATTAAGTGGTCGCATTAGCGGGGTTTCACTGTAACACGAACTTCTGTTATCTCGAGCTAATTTGAATGGTCATTTGAAGTTCGAAATATCGAACATGTAACATGGATTCTGGTGAGGAGCATAGTTACTTGGCTTCTCATCAGGTCCAAACCAAAGGTGCCCGACGCATGCTTGGACTCACCAATGGACCCCCCCCCCCAAAAAAAAAAAAAAAAGTGATCGAAGTATGTAAACTAGCCTAAAACTATCTATTTGAACCTTAAACCACTCAGAAAAAAGCAAGAAAAACACGACCCGGAAATTTTTTTTCTTTCGAGTCTATATATGTATTGAAAGGTACCTAACTACGTCAGATCAGCGGCGGAAAATACAACAGTCATGTTTTTCAAAGTCTTACAGCAAAGCCAATTCAACACCGATTTCAATTAGTTTGGTCTTGATCTGTTCTAAATTCCATATGCTAAGCGGCACAGTTAGTGCTTTCCTTAAATATTGCTCCGTCTTGTCGCTGCAAGACCGCGAATTTGAAAATACGCTAGAGCGAAACGATGTGACTCCCGCCAGGATGCATAGAAGTATATAAGGGGATCTGTATTCGTTAAACTTTTCAACAAAAACGCGAATTATGCTGAAACACATTCGAAAAACATTCAACTCACCGCAGTTAAAACGGTGCTGGCTATTTCCAGTCTGTTACGAGACGCCAGTTTTCTTTCTCCTACTTTCGTTTTGAACGGAGGTGGCTATTTCGCTGTGGCCCGGAAGTAGTAGTCAATTTGCATATCGAATAGTTTATGAGCCGGGTCACAGCAAAATGGTCGCATCCGTTCAAAAGGAAAGTTGGAGAAAGAAAACTGGCGCCTCGTAGCAGACTGGAAATAGTAAGCGCCGTTTTAATTTCGGTGAGTTTAATGTTTTTCGATAGTGTTTCACCATAATTCGCGTTTTTGTTGAAAAGATTAACGAATACAGAGTTCCCTATATACGTCTATGCATCCTGGCGGGAGTCACATCGTTTCGCTCTAGCGTTTTTTCAAATTCGCAGTCTTGCAGCGACAGGACGGAGCAATATTTAAGGAAAGCACCAATTGTGCCGCTTAGCATATGGAGTTTGGAACGGATCAAGACCAAAATGATTGAAATCGGTGTTGAATTGGCTTTGCTGTAAGACTTTGAAAAACATGACTGTTGTATTTTCCGCCGCGGATCTGACGTAGTTAGATACCTTTCAATACATATATATAGACCCGATAGGATTTTTTTCCGGATCGTGCTTTTCTTGTTTTTCTGAGTGGTTTAAGGTTCAAATAGATAGTTTTAGGCTAGTTTTACATACTTCGATCACAGTTTCTTTTTTTGGAGAGGGGGGGGGGGGGAGGGGGAGAGGATCCGTGGGTGAGTCCAAGCATGCGTCGGGCACCTTTGGTCCAAACAGCTTTCAAATGCAAGTCAGGTAACGACGAGCGGGACGACGGTTATGGGTCGATTACTTTATGGATATGTTGCGTCATTTTGTCTTCCTTTTTTGATCGTCTCACCCTGTTGTAAGCATCCGAATATGAATTCATTTTCTGTCTTCTACAATATTTCAGAGAAGATATTAATGGGTACATTGTGTCATTTTGTCTTCCTTTTTAATCATTTAACCCTCATCCTTTTGTAAGCATTCGAATATGAATTCGTCATTTTGTCCTCTTCTATATTTCAGAGAAGAAATTAATCGATATGAATATCATGGTGAGACGCCGAGATACTCGGCATCTCATCTGGATCCAAACTGTTTGCAAAAGTGAGTCCGGTGGCGGGTACATGTAGCGTGGGTAGCGTGGGTTAAGGGTCAGGACCGATTTGTCATCTGTCCATTCAGGTACACCAAGACAAAAAGAGATCACTGGGGCTCAACGTACAGACGCTGCGAATGCGTGTACGTCCAGACTTCAGGATCCATGCTTATAAAACTTTTAGTTGAGTCTGAGTTCGTTCTCAAGTTTTTGATTGGTCAGATTTGAGCCTTTGGCTCAATCTGAATAATCAAAAGCTTGAGAACTCAAATCAGACCGACCAAAAGCTTGAGAACGATCTCAGACTCAACTACATGTAAAAAGCTTTATAAGCAGGGACCCTGATGTCAGAACGAAATGTGAAACCGAGCGGTGTCTCAATTAATTTAGACTGGGCTACTTGCTCAATACACGATTGTTAAAAAACATGTATGTATAATTATGTTTGAAAAAAAAAAGAACAACCATGAACTGATTACACATATAATTTGTTGTGACACTGAGCACAACTGATTGAAAATGATTAATATTTTTGTACAGTATAATTATACATGCAACACTATTCAAGCAAACTCCAATCATTACACCAGATGTGACTTAATGACCAGGTGTTGAGTTACACTGTTTGCTTACCAATGAATTAACATGTATTTAAATCTTTGCCCCATAGAGAAGCCCTTTGCAAACAGAGAAAACTCAGATCAGACGGCTCTTTTAGGAGTTCTCTGTTTATTATGAAATACTATAGATCTGATTCTGCAGTTTCTGCCATGTCTGGAAACTAATGTGTTCATACGCCAGAATAATGCGTATTCTAATTAATATTCATGAGATGGTGCGTTATTGTATAAATATTCAGAAGGTAAAAGGTTACATGATCGTGTTGCTCTATTTGTATCTCAAAGAAGATGCATTGTATATACATCGGGCCACTCGAGCCTCTTAGAACAAATTAAACAATCGGACATATTTAACCCATTCCCTCATAGGCTATTTTTTTATCCAACCACTTTAAATAAAATCTGCCGTAAAGGAGCACTTACTAGAGAAAAGAAATTTTTTAGAATTTTGTAGTTTGAAACCATTGTGATAAATAGAGTATTTGCTATACTTCCTATAGGATCAAATGCTCTATTTATCACAGAGGTTCCATTTAAGTGACTTTTACAAAGGCGTAGAATGGCGTATTTATGGAGGAAAGGGTTAAATCTTAAGGCGCCAAATCATTTTCGTCTGCAATCATTGTCGTCAGGTTTTAATGTTAGAAGGGACTTTACTTGAATTTCTTCTCAAAACGTGGAGTGTCCAACATTTTGAATCAGGATGATGTACCGAGGTACACGGCGTCTAATCTGGATAGAAGGTGTTGACAATGGTAATCAGTACTATTCACACGGGTCAAATGTCACCACTGTGTGACATTAGTACACAGTAGAACCGGTCTTAAGTAACCATCAAAAAGAAGTTTAATTATGGGCCTGTAGGGCAGGTTGTAGCTTAATGCAGGTCATAAGTAATACAGAAAGCTCATATTCTGTACTACTTTTGCCCTGCATTAAACAATCACCTGTTTTTAATATTCCTATATTCTATAAATGAATGGTCGCTAGAGACAGGTTCTACTGCAGAGAAGGATTTACAGGCTGTAAACATTCTATACAATAAAACCTCCCTGTAACGGCCACTAAATTGCATCAAGTATTTTGTGTTAAAGACAGGTGGCTGCATAAACAAGGTGGAAATAAAATAGAACGCTTCTATAGGAGCGTTCTGTTTTACTTTTACCTTGCTTTAAGCAGCCACCTGCC
Organism: Azorinus chamasolen; assembly: GCA_963576725.1. NCBI lineage: Eukaryota > Metazoa > Mollusca > Bivalvia > Cardiida > Solecurtidae > Azorinus > Azorinus chamasolen. Next base: position 40,554,699 of record OY755247.1, read on the forward strand.
CTAAATACAAACTAGTTTACACACTTTAGTGGCCGTTATAGACAGGTTTTTACTGTACAATAAACGCATATTTTCAATGAAATGATAAATAATGATGTTGGTTACCGTTATTATCAATTATTCTTGGGAAGATTGTCAATTTGTTTTTGCTGTATAACCAAACTTTATCATCGGCCTATTTCAAACAGTTACGAAACTAAAACACAACTCGAATAAATACTGATATATCGGCGAATAACACCGGGATAACATGAAAAGTGTTCCTATTTCTGCGCTTGGTCGATCGGTTTTTCTTTTCAGCATATAACGAAATCTATATTACTAAATAAATGGACTGGATTTTGTGTCGAATTTGTCGTGAATACCAGCAGTATTTCAAAGATAAGATTGCTGACGCTATTTGGTATATACCGCTATTAGTAATTTTGCATTTTAATCTCAATAATAGCATAGAGTTCTTTATGAAATTGAAAGAAATCTACGAAAAGAATATAAATAGGAAATCTATTTTAGCTTAAAAAACACAACAACACTTATACTAGCAAATGACATAATCAGATATTTAACATGGATATGTAAATGTAATGAGTTATAAGTGTCGTTTCTAGCTATTATAGTCGAATTTATTCTTTTTCATTTATTTTCTATATTTTCTGTTTTATCACGTCACATGAAATCCGCGTTCATAAGGTAGCAATGACTGACATACGTTCAAAATGCGTTTAGGAAATTCGCCCCACGTCGTTTCGACCAATAATTGCAATCGCTAGGTTATATTATTCTCGCCTTTGTTCGTTTCCTTTAAAGGTTAATTGTGTTTAAAAACATGCTCTTGAAAAAAAGACTGAGTGAAGAAATGCTTACCCAACAGAAACTTAAAAGTAGGTTCAGGGTATTTTAATGCATTTTTATTATTTTACTTTTGTTAGATTTGTTATTATTTAACAAAATGCTTCAAATGCTTCACATTTTGGTTATTCTCTCCTTTCCTATGTGCCATTTTTACTTTCTCTGCTGATATTCACGCAAGAAATTTGCGATCTTCTCACTTTCATTTGTACACACCGAAACCCAATACAGAATTATTTACGAAAACCTTTCAATACTCAGGTTCTATAAAAAACAAAATTCTATTGCTGCAATTAAAAATCTTTATAAAAGATGACTTAAGCAACGTAATCGTAGATCTAATTAACTTATTGAGTCTTGCAGTCTCTTATTGAACTACATGTATATACATATCTGTCCTAAATACGTAGGGATGCCGCACGGATCTCTCTATCATGTTCCGTTAACAGCCGGAATTGTAATAGCTGTTGGTCAGATTATGTAAGATAACAGGTCAGTACTACAGGGCTCAAGTCTTACCACGGCCATCTGCCTTAAAGTATCTAAATTACTCTCTATTATAATTCCGGTTTAGAGGGGTTTTATTGTGTGTCCTAACTATGATCAGGCTAATGTTTAAAAATCGCAAAGTTTATTTCTGAAATATGACGGAGAAGATAAATTTCTTAAAATTAACAAAACTTGATTTTTCTTTCAGTTTTGTTAAAAAAGACTATCAAAGTGTCAAACAGTTTGCACCATTCAGACTGTTTGCAAGAAAAATTACAAATTTGCACAGTCTCAATGGCTGCAAAATTCAATACATTCTCTTATAACTTCAAAAACAGACTGTGATTTCCAAATTGAGTTTAAATCAAGTGCAAACAGATTACAACGAAAATCAACACTCAACCACAGCCTGGTACATAATATATATACATGTATTAAGATGTATATATCTCCACCAAACCCCATTGGATTTAGAATCGCCTCTTCGCATTCGAATACCTTACTGCTTGTCTAAACCAACCCCTTTATCGCGACCGTTCTTTAGAATCTCGTCTCCCTAACCCCTATAAAGCGACCACTCTGAACTCTTATTCCGTTATTCGCGAATAGTTTCGATCCAGATAAGACGCCGAGTAACTCTTCTCATGATCCAAACTACTTAAATGGTTAATATTTTTCAAAGAAATCGAAGAAAATGTCACTTTGCAACATAAAGCAGAGGATGATCTTGGTAGATTAGAATACATCCCCTTCATCTGGCAGGGGGATGGGTTAAACTACAAACTTTGTTCATGCTTTACAGTAAAACCTCTCTGTAACGACCAGTTAATGGTGTTAACTAGTTGGTATTTAGGACAGGTGGCTGCTTAAAGCAAGGTGAAAGTAAAACAGAACGCTCCTATAGGAGCGTTCTGTTTTACTTTCACCTTGCTTTAAGCAGTCACCTGCCTTTAACACAAAATACTTGATGTTACTTAGTGGCCATTATAGAGAGGTTTACTGTACAATCAACATTCAAAAGGTGTTTCAAGTTACAGTAAATTACAACTAAACTGGATGTTCAATTTAGTATAAATATCGGCCTTAGGGACATGTGGAAGCTTAATGCAGGATGAAATCCAAGAGGATCTTCCTACAAGGCTTTCATCCTGCATTAAGCAGCCAACTGCCTAAAACTATCTAAATATTTCTCTGCTATAATTCTGGTTTAGATAGGTTTTAAAGTATGTAATGAAAATAATGTCCTGTTCTTGTTTAAGAACCAATCCATATTTCACGTATAAAGGGCACAGCGAGTAAACTATTTGATGGTGTTACGTTGACATCGATGGGTTAAGGAAACATTGCAGACCCTGATAAAATGGCTTATTTAGTATCCCTCTGAGCTTGGTCTACATAATTTGCCTGTCATGTTTAAGGTACACTAGCCACCAATGCGTTAAGAGATCTTTTCTGAGAGATTGCATTGTACTTAAGACGTGGAGTTTCGATCAATCCACTAGTACATGGACACATATTTATTTCTAGCAATGAAATGAGATCATTATATATCTCCATCCAAGCTGTTGCCATGGTAATCAATACTTGTATATTCCACATCCCATGTTCTTTTGTTAAGGTTTAGCGGTCGATCAGTTAGCAATTACATGCATATTAATTTTCTTGTTTCTCTGGACCAAAACGCAACGTGCTGTGTTTTATTTCACCAACAGAATAATTGAAACGATTCTGACTTTACATGTATGCTTGGAGATAATAAAATCTCTTGACTGATAATATAATCAGAGATATAAATAAGATGCATACTTAGCTATCAAAATGCCATATTTCTCATCAATACTCTATATTGCTATTACTCATCAGAATCAGCTCAATGGTGAATATCTTCTAATGAGTAGCAGTTAGGTACAGTAAAACCTCTCTATAACGGCCACTAAATCACATCAAGTATTTTGTGTTAAAGGCAGGTGACTGCTTAAAGCAAGGTGAAAGTCAAACAGAACGCTCCTATAGGAGCGTTCTGTTTTACTTTCACCTTGCTTTAAGCAGCCATCTGCCCTAAATACCAGCTAATTAGCACAATTTAGTGGCCGTTATAGAGAGGTTTTACTGAAAATCTTTCCTGTGAAATGAAACAAAATACTAGGTTATATATAGTCTGTTACAACATTCTTTCAAAACATGATCAACGTATTAACTTATTAGTGCCCAGTGTCCCTTAAAATATATATACAAACAGTACAGACCCAGATCAGAGGGCTCATGTAGCAGTCCTCTGATCAGGGTCTGCACTGTGTTCTGAACCCATCAATTATAACGGTTTTTTCTTAACCCTTTACTCGATAAATACGCCTTTCTATGCCCTTGCAAACAGTTGGAGCTTTTCTACGCCTTTGTCCCAGTTGGAGCCTCTGATCAGGGACTGCTCTGTTTGCTTATGATATAATATAGATATGATTAGATAATTTCTGCCATGGCTAAAAATTCATGTGTCCATGTGATATCATAACAACGAATCTAATTAATATTCATGATGTAATTATTTCTTACATGACTATTCATGGATTAAAATGTTAAATTATATGGATATGAATGGATTAACCCTTCGCTTGCTATTCACGTCAATATACGTACCTGTAAAAAGTGAAGACCCAGATGAGACAGCTCCTGCAGGAGCTGTCTCATCTGGGTCTGCACTATTTACAAGTTCATTGTGCAACCAGTGCACTCCAGAGTAGTGATTGCACAGCGATATACTTGTACACAGTGAATATATATGTAATTATACAACAGGGCATGGGTAAAGAAGGGGAAATGTATTTTACAATTCAGCAAGCGAAGGGTTAATCAGTTTGGTTGATTCTGATGAGATGACGAGTAGGTCAAATAGTAAAAGGACTGTACCAAAATCTGAATCATGGGACAGTTTCCGTCGACGACACTATTCGTTCACAAAGTCACAATTCTAACAGTTTAACAGAATTAATCCTTTACTCCATGGATATTCATTTAAGAAATAATGACGGCATGACTATTAATTATATTTATTGCTATAATAGCGCAATAACCTGAAAAGGGGAGACATAATAATATATCAAATCATGAGCAAACAGAGCAGATCCTGAACAGACGGCGACTATAGGAACCGGCTGATCTGGGTCTACTCTGTTTGCAAAGGCGTGGAAAGGCACAGAAAGGCGTATTTATGGAGTAAATGATTAAAGCCGTTGTGATGATAAACAAGAATGTAAGCTTGATAAGGTTGACTTCAGACATGTTGAAGCAATTGCCAATTTTAATAAAGTACAGTGTGAATATTTATATAAGAATAAGATTAATTACGTGTTTTACAGTGACATATGACCACACGAATACTTAGCTATGATAGAAACTGTACAGTGAGATCTATATGATTTCGTAAGTTATCAGGAGCCGTCTGATATGGGTCTACTCTGTTTGCAAAGGCATTAAGAGACAGACGCATGTAATAATGGTTAAAGAAGCATTATACGATGAGAAACCATTTTCTCAATAGCAACGGAACCAGTTCGCCTTTCTGTTTTGAAAGAAAAATGCACAAATTATTCAGGCCCTAATTACCCTAAATAGTTGGACGGATAGTCTTTGGTAAATGTTGCAGACGCAGATCTAACTACTCCTGAATGGAGTCGCTTGTCAGGGTCTACACCACTTGCTGTGTTGTCTAATTTGAAAGGTACCAAAAACGGTGCAAATGTGAATTATTCAGAAATTAGTGTAAAGAGGACATTGGGTGTCCGGATACTTAGCGTGATTCGTGTCAATTCGTGTCAATTCATTTTACTGACACGTTGCCATCATCCTAGATAACATTAATTTCCCTACTATAACAAACCTACGATAAATAAAACAAATAAACAAACACCTATATATGGCCATTTAATAAAGAAGTATAGGCGTTTTGTTTTAAAATACAGATGGTAGCATAAGTGGCGGTGGTCTAGTGGTAACGCGCTTGATCAGTCCGGAGGTCCGGGGTTCTAATCCCGGTCCCACCCGGAAAATTCAGAGTCGCTTTTCCGTGTCTCCCACCCGCACATCCTTTCCACCCAGGGGTTAAATGGGTACCTGTGAGGATCACTCGCCGGTTCTGCGGCTGCATGCTTGCGCCATATGTTAGCAGTGCTCAATATTGTAGGCCAATGACTCATTGACCAGGGGGAGTAAATGTACAGTCGGCTGAGCGGTCATTCGTACTGAAAGTAGACTATAACTAGGTACTTTACTTTTTCTCTTTTTTTATAATGCAAATTGAAAGCAATGCAGCAATCTCACCAGGAGCTTTCTGCTTTGATTTCAATCTGCATTAAGCAACCATCTGTCTACAACATTCAAGGAACCTTTTTAGAAAATGTAACATGGCCGGGGACAAATGAAAATTGAAAGTATGATTTTTAAAGTATCGATAGTACTTTATAGTTTTACCATTTCTGAAAATATATTTTTTTATTTACACATGTATTTATTTAAAAAAAATAAAAAAAATAAAATAAAAAATATAACGCTTGAATGTGATAAAAATGTTTAATGAGTACGTTTTAAAATACGCATATTATATGACTGGTATCAATTTTTCTTAACCATTTTCGAGACATAACCAGTTCATTTTGTACATATATAATAGCCATTTAAATCGACGTTTGGACTTTCTATGCTAATAAAGATATATTTATACGAATCATGAAGATAAAATGTTATCAAACTCATCTTATAAATTGAAATGTAAATCTTCAAAGCAGACTTAAATTAACGACAATAACCTGGTCCTCTCGTGTCCCGTAAATGGTTCACCAAATATATCTTTAAAGAGGAGGTCCCTACATTGATCGCATATTTTCAATACTATCATAAAACTTGGTATTTGTTATGCTATATTATTATTATGAAGGTTCCCAATTTGAACTTATATCGAAAAATGCCCCTTTGATACAAATAAACCGATTTCATCAATACTGATAATTTTTGTTCTACAACATAATATTATCGGCCTTTTCCGTTAAATTCTTCCGCGTTTTGCCCATGATCACCCGATATCTCCAGTGTTTACGTAATAGCTTTCTCGGAAGTGGTCGGAGAATCGCGAATAGGGGGAACAGTTACGAAACTAAAACCCAACTCGAATAAAACTGAAACATCGGGGAGTAAAACCGGGATCGTCGATATGAAACACATGTATGTTTTGTCATTATAAACGGTAATTGGATGGGGCTTTTTGCGATATACTACTTTTCAGCATATAAACAAATTAGTTTTGTACATTTTAAGTGTTTATGAAACGCGTCAAATGTAGGGACATCCCCTTTAAATTATATTTGACTCAGTTGAGCAAGTAAGCAGTTGTAAGAATGGCAATTATGATGCATGACTAGGTACTTTCTCAATGATCCGAGTAAAGTAGCAGTAAGGAATCAGGAAAACGATATACAGTTAAATCTCGATATAGAAAAATTAAGAACCTTTTAGGCAAGTGCCACCTGTCTTAAATATCGATAATGATACGTATTTTAGTGTGCGAAGAATCGAGTTTTTACCGTATATCATTAATAGTTAATATAGGGTCTTGAATGGTGTTACATATTACTGAATTTAGTATAGAACATACATACTGTTTTAGGACGACAGGTAAATACTTTGAAAAATAGTATGTAGTTCTATAACGTGAAACGTGTGTAACAGGTCAGGTACTGGGTGACGAACAGTAAGCGGTTCGGATACCTCAGACGGTAGAGCACTCGACCCGTAAGTGAGGGGTCCCGGGTCCGAGCGCCGGTCTGGCTGCATGTGTTGTTCCCCAGTCCTGTTACACGTGTAAAATATGTGTCAACAACATTTAAAAAATATTGTTGTTTTGTCCAGTAAATGGTCAAAATGTCTACATGCATGATTTCATGAAAGATGCAATGACTGTGTCCAGACTGAACAGCCTCTGGCATCTACCAATTGGTTTAGGAGCATCAATCACTTTAAGAACCTTACTACTTTTCGACCATATTCTGTCTGTATTTCTTGGCCACTTGTATCGACCCTCAACTTTACCACATTCCTCTAAACAATTCACCATAACCTCCTCATCTTCATCGTCAATGTCGATTGCCTGACCAACATGACACTTCTTGTCATAAACAGCTATCACATAATCATCTGCTTCATATCTGACAGTATTTGCTGTTGATTGTCACTGATATTTTCATTTAAGTTTTCTGCATTTGTCTTGCCTACCTCATCGCAATTTGCCTCCAGAACAATACGATGTTGAGATTCACACTCAGTCCCTTCTGGAATTCCTTCTTGGTCAACTCCTTCTCTCGGCTATATTGTCCTTGTCAGGATCTGCCTCATCCACATTATTTGCAATCATTGTTTAACCCATTTTCGGTGAAGAGGTCAGGATATACGCATGTTGTCTCCCTTGTTGTCTCCATTGTGCATAGATATCCAGATAATATGCCAAGAACCACACTATGTATTCTCATCGTGCCCTTAACCCTTCGCTTGCTGAATTTTAAACTACATCTCTCATTCTTTACCCATGCCCTGTTGTATAATTACATATATCTTCACTGTGTACAAGTATTTCGCTGTGCAATCATTGCTGTGGAGTGCACTGGTTGCACAATCAACTTGTAAATAGTGCTGACCCTGATGAGACAGCTCCTGCAGGAACTGTCTCATCTGGGTCTTCACTATTTACAGGTAGGTATATTGACGTGAATAGCAAGCGAATGGCTTCTTGCGCGCGTTCTCTTTTTCAATACTGTCTCTGCTATGGTCATACTCTTCTTGACTGATTTTCGTGTAACAAATCTGAATGTCGGAATCCAATGCCCATTTAAAAAGGTCATCAGCATCTTGTATAATGACCTTGCCTTCTTTAACTGCATTATCAGCATTTCGTTTCGTCGTTCCGCCGATTCCATCATATGGACATTTGCCATGCCCTGATTCAAAATAATGCCAAGAACCTGTAATTCCATGAGTTGAGTCTAATCTGAAAATGAAGTCAAATATGGTCTTATTACCGTACTTCGACGTGGAAGAGTCAGACCAAAAGTGAATACCTTTCAAATCTTGGACATATTGTTTAGTGACTTCAATTACTTTCCTCACTATAGTTAACACAATTGATGAATTGTGTCGGAGAGCCCCGTATACAAATACAATGTTAATTATTTTCTGTTTGACTGCATTAAGTTTTCCATATTCTGGCAACAATATTATCACTAAAATCCATATGCACTAACTCATGCTGCCCTGGACCTTTTTCATGTTTTATGTTTTTAACGCATGTGTACTAAGGCATTCTGTATGTACAGTGAAACCTCTCTAAACCGGAATTCTATTAGATAAGATTTTAGATACAATTAGGTAGGTGGCTGCTTAATGCAGGGTGAAAGTCATGCAGAAAGCTCCTCTAGGAGGAGATAGATATTTACACTAAATTTAACGTCCAGTTTAGAGAGGTTTTACTGTAATCAGCAAACTCCCTGTACGTTTTTTTTGCCATCATTTCGATGAAATCCCCCTTTGGTTAGTCTGCATCTACAACTCTCACAATTATTTTGGTTTCCATCTTTCATCTTTCTTTTTCATTCCTGATACGTCAGGATAGTTACTTGGATTTCCTGAAAAACGTTCCACACGCGCTTGAATTGACAGACCCTTCTTCCAAAACGAGGAAGTATTTTGTCATATTGATACGATTTTTAAGTCTTTGAGTGTCGTCTTTAAATGTCGTCTTACTATTTCTAAGTTTACAAATACTGTCATCAGTAGAATTGTCGTGTTTCTAGAGGGTGATTCTTCACAATTGTAATGTGAAATACGGTATAAGTCCGACCCTGTTTTCAGTATTGCTGTGTTGCATTTACAGACGTGTATTGTCTGTGTAACTCTAAAATCAGTTTTCATGTAAAGCAATGCTGTTTTTAAAATCTTTCTTTCGGTTGCAGATAATTTCAAGATAAATATAAGTACAGTAGTACATGTCTTAACCCATTTGCTCCCAGTTGATTCTTCCATGTTTATATATTGGATTGGTCCATTTTTTATCTAAGGGGTGCATGGCCTAATTTTCAATTTCGTTTTGTTTTTTATTGAAATTCCTATCAGCAAATGGTGTAGACTCTGACCAGACGCCGCATTATGCGGCGTCTGATCAGAGACAACACTGTTTGCCTACGTCCCATATATGGGATCGTGGGAGCAAATGGATTAAGCTACCCTAAAAATGAGGTATAACTATGGACCTATAAGGCATGCGGTAGCTTAATGTAGGTGAAAATGAATGCAGAAAGCTCATATAGGAGCTGTCTGCATTTCTTTTGCCCTGCATTAAGCAACCACATGCATTTAAAACTCATGTGTTCAATAAATTAATGATCGCTAAAGACAGGTTCTACTGTGGCATGAAATGTGTTGCAGTTATCTTGCTGATGTTGTAATTTACAGTTGAATAGAAAAATATATTTTTTATTTTCTTATTATCATCTCAGTTATCTCCCATGTTTCTAAGGGAGTTAGTCCGTCCGTCCATCCGTATGTCTGTCAACCCGTTCGTCGGCAGTTGCTGTAAACGACATCTCCTCTGAAACCGTGTGGTAGAATGCAACCAAATTTAAGATAAATGCTCTTAAGTTGTCCATGAAGTAGTCTGGTTACTATGGCAACAAATAAAAAAAATCTTAAGAAATATTCTCCAAACCCAGGGGTCAGATTTGAATGGTACTAGACAGAAGTAGTCCTCTGATAAACCTCTGCCAACATTTCTAAAATGATATCTGAAAAACATGACTGCCAGGGGCGGCCCTACTGTTCCACCAGTCTTTCAACGATTTCAGCGCTTTGGTTACATTTTTGTTGTTTTAATTGAAATGTTCACGTGGGCAATCGAATGTGGTTGTCTTTTGCAGAACGTGGCATGCGAGACTTTGCATGGGGATTTAGATAGACATTTCGAGTGTAAATTGTACATATAATCATTCAAAACACGTATTTGAACTTTTATTGTACCAACTGTCACGGCACCTGCCTTTCCAGAAATAACCTAGAATTATCATCTCTCTCAAGATAAGCCACACTATCTTCGGTGATATGTCTGCTGATATCCTGATTCCGTGTACGCGTCTCGAGTTCCACTGATTTCTTTAGACTAGCCAGTCACTTTCGATTAAAACTTGTACTTTCATTTAGTGCTTTGTTAAACCCATATTTTTTAATTATCTTTCCTGAAAGAATACTCCTTACACATATTCTGGCTGTTGACTTATGAAGCTTCCGTTATGTCTTCAGTAAGGCATTCCGCAAATAAAATGTGTTGTCTCACCTTCGAGACCTTTGATGAATCGAGTCTTGATTTTCGTAACAATTTGTCGGTTTTGCTTCTTGGTGTTGTTGGCCCTTATTCTCCTTTTTGGTTGTGTGTCTTTTTTCAACCTGCTCAGTCTCTTCCTTGCAGTATTCAAATTTATCTTTAAGGATTCGTCATCTTCTTGCAATTTTTCATCATTTCTGTACTGTCTTGCAATCCCTTTAGACTCATGTTCGATCACGAGATTTTCCCGGTATGTAGTACAATGCATGCACATGATCGTTTATGCTGCTTATCATTGTATAGTTCTGACATGGGTGAATAATAGCTCTTAACCTTCTGATTATCATGTTTATGTCACTCATCGCATACTGTTCTTTCTTTCGCGCTGTATATTCGTTCATCCCTTGAGGTTTGGACTGCAATAAAAGATACATGCATACATCGGTATGTGTAAATATGTGTCCAAATTAATGTTAACACTACATATACATATTAATGTCGATATTTACACTAAATTATACACAGCTATATATAGTTCAATCATACTGGCAATACAATTGTTACATATACATGTACTTGTAAATTCCCGAGATAGGAATTGGTATGAATGCAACCAGCTAACTGTATAATGATACCAGTTACGGGACAATATCGTAAGTGACAACACATATCTTTCAATGAAGTATCACAAAATACGAAATTATACTAATACGATGTATATATGTATTAAAAACATGACAAGATAAGCACATATCATTCATCAAACTAGCGTAAAGTGTACCATGGTACTATTTCAATTTCAAATTTATTCAGGTTAAATTCATATTTTTAGAAACACCTTTTTAATAAATATGAAATAAATGTGTGTATTTGTGTCTATGGTAAGATTTATCCGCGTGCTGTTGTCGGGATCCCTTTCAGTGTTTATATATCAGCATCAGATTATACTTATCGTAAGTGAATCGTTTACGAGACCAAACCCCCCAGCTACGGGACAGTTTAGAATAAATAAGAAATACGGTAGTTTTACTCTAACCTTTAGAACGTCGTGAACTATACCATACTAGTTTAGATCCAAATGGGTCACCCAGAGACCCGTCGTCTTAAAATGAGTCAAACTATTTGATGCTCAGATCGTTCGCATGAAAATATATAAACGGAGAAAACGAAACTTATTTCTTAATTGATGTAGAAACATTCAGCTCAGCGAGCTTAAGGTAGAACAAACACTCGCATGGCGCAACTATTAACAACCGAAAATTAACTGAGATATCTTCTACATCTTATAGTTATCAGCGGAGAGAGAAAGGCTGTTAAAGTGTGATTTATAGCTCTGCAACATAAAGGAGATGCATATCTCTCTAATAATTTATCACCATGACTGTCATGAAACATATACAGTAAAAACACTGTATTGCGACAATAGAAAAGCGGTCTAATATTTCGTTTTAGAGGCAGGTGTTAGCTTAAAGCAGGATGAACAGTATACATAAAGTTCCTGCAGGAGCTATCTGCATTACTTCCGTCCTACAGTAAACAACCACCTGCTTTAAGAGATGCCAAATGTCTTTTCTTTAAGCGGTCACTTCTGAAGGAGTCTACTGTACTAAGGTTAAGGCTTTTAAAACAACTACCAAAGAAGATGCTGAATCTAATGGACACAGTTGTACAGGCTGGTAGCAAGGGCATTTTACACATATTTAGAAAGTAAAACAATATTTCGACATTCACAGAAAGGAAATGAGGTGTATAACGAACTCTCTTTAAAACCAATTTCTAAAGAATTAATTCACACCTTTTCAGAAATACCTGTTGTGTAAATCTAAATGCGTTAAGGGGTTAGATTATTAAAAAGGTCAATGTTAAGAAACTAAAAACATCATAAACGCAGTAACCCAGAAACACTAAAATTTGTTGTATAAAGAAATATTACCCCTTTAACAGTAAAAGAATGGTCATTAACCCTTCAAGAATTTCCTTCATACAAATGCCTTTTACGCCTTTAAAAACCAGAGAAGACCCATTCTGTAGGATTTCTCTGGTATGGTTCTACACTGTTAACAAATACGTCAAAGGCGTATCTATCAATTAAAGGGCTGATGCAAGTGATGGCTTTTCATTTACCATACTTTTTTCAAGCCTTTAAAAACAGAGAAGACCAATCCTGTGGGAGCCGTCTTGTCTAGTTCTGCACTTTTTAAAGACGTATGTATCTGTTAAATGGCTAATGCATGTGACAGTTATTCCATAAGAGCAGTCGCATACTTAAAAACCTAAATTCTTCATTATCAAAATACCGTTTTTTAAGGGTTTGCTGTATTTTCCTTATACCTTTTGTCTTGTTAGTCATTACATGGTACAGTAAAAAACCTCTAGAGCGACACCAAATATGTGTCCAATTTTTGTCGTGGCTTAATGCAGAACATGAGTTATGCAAAAAGCTCCTATTGGAGCTTTTTGCATTACTTTTGTCCCGCATTAAGTAACCACCTGCCTTTAAAGTCAGTATATGTATTTGTTTAGTAGTCACTATAGAGGGTTTCTCCTGTATATATAGTTGATGTACTATTTTTTATCAACATCAGAGCCATAGGCGCAAAACGTATATTAAATACTAAACCAATATTTTATCCCCAAACCTTATGGCTTAACCACCTTTTAGAATTGTCTCGGAATTTCGAACATTATGCATTCCTTTTGCGCTGCGCTAACCGTTTCTTTCATAAAGATGACTTTTGAGGCCTTTATAAAACGTGTAGACCCAGATATGACGACTCCTGTAGGACATACCCCGTTTGCTCAGATTATTATTATACAGTTTTTGAAAAGGAAAACAAATTTATTTTCCATTGACGTTGGTTATCGTACCCTTTTCTTTTGACGTATTTGCAAACAGAGCAGACCCAGATCAGACAAGTCTAAAGGAGTCGTCTGCTCAATGTCTGTTCTGTTTGATTATTGAAAATATAGATTAGATTCTACAGTTTCTGCCATGGCCAAATAATCCAGTGCGCATATGCCAATTATAAAGTATACAACAAATCAGATAATAGATAATCGAGATGTCATTAGCTCTTGCATTAACCCTTTCGCTGCCAATGCCGGATCTATGATTACCTATGCAAACAGTTTTGATCCAGATGAGACGCCGAGTAACTCGGCGTCTCATCAGGATCAAAACTGTTTGTTACTGTTACTATGTTTTTGAAACAAAAATGAAGAAAATCAAAAGAATGAAAATTTGTAGTAGACGACAAAGTTAGCAGACGACATAGTTTGGCAGCGAAAGGGTTAACATTCACCAAGTAGGGCGCCAGAGTATGTTAGACATGTACGAAAAACGTGCAGTAAACTAGAGCGCCAGAGTATGTTAGACATGTACGAAAACGTGCAGTAAACTAGAGCGCCAGAGTATGTTAGACATGTACGAAAACGTGCAGTAAACTAGAGCGCCAGAGTATGTTAGACGTGTACGAAAACGTGCAGTAAACCGGAATTCTGGTAGGGGTGAATTTAAATACTTTTAGGCAGGTGGCTGCTTAATGTAGAGTGAGAGTCAAGCAGAAAACTCCTGTAGGAGCTTTTTGCACGAAGTTCACCCTGCATTAAGCTGCCACCTGTCTCCAAGACCGACATTTGTTCCACATTTAACGTCCGGTTCACAGGGGGTTTACTGTATATCTTAACTCATTCTCTCATATTGACATATCTTTTTACGCCTCTGCAAAAGTCACTTTCTGAAACCATTGTGGACTATGGAGCAAATGCTCTATTTATCACAATGGTTTCAAAATTACACAATTCTGAAATTTTCCTTGTCTCTATTTAATACTCCTTTTCGGTAGATTTATTCAAAGAGATCTAAAAATAGCCTATGAGGGAATGGGTTAAGTGTAATAATAGAATGTAGTTTTTACACCGTAAAGAAATGAAGACATCGAATAATTTAAAACGTTTCTAGTGATTCTTTTGATTATTATTTTTTTTTTTTTTAAAAATCTTACTTTTCAAATTACTTAATGCAGTCCTGTTCCCTGATAGAAATGCCTTTTCATTCCTTTTGAAACAAGGTATATCAAGATCAGACGGTTCCTGTAGAAGCCATCTGACCAGTGTATCTGACCGCCTATTAGTTTGTATTAATCTGATTCTGCAGTTTCTGGTATGGCCAAAAACATAAAGTTCGTAATCAGCTGATAACTTTCGTGATGTCTTTATTTCTTACATAAATATAAATACTTAATAGCCAATTTTCTCCCTACTAAATATCTAACCAAATTAGCTCAAAGTTCCCATACAGAAGTATGTTCTGGACACTACGATATATTGGTACCATGTCATAACCCTTCGCTTGCTAATCGCGTCAATATACATACAGGTAAATAGTGAAGACCCAGATGAGACAGCTCCTGCAGGAGCTGTCTCATCAGGGTCTGTATTATTTACAAGTTGATTGTGCAACCAGTGCACTCCACAGCAGTGATTGCACAGCGAAATACTTGTACACAGTGAAGACATATGTAATTATACAAGAGGGCATGGGTAAAGAAGGAGAAATGTTTTTTTAAAATTCAGCAAGAGAAGGGATAATATAAGGGGCATCCGTGGTCGAGTGGTTATGGTCTTCGACTGACACTTGCTTAGTCCCTCGCAGCTGTGGTTCGAATCCTGGGTCCATGCTTATAAAACGTTTAGTTAAGTCTGAGTTCGTTCTCAAGTTTTTGATTGGTCAGATTTGAGCCTTTGGCTCAAATCTGACCAATCAAAAGCTTGAGAACTCAAATCTGACCAATCAAAAGCTTGAGAACGAAACTCAGACTCAACTAAAAGGTTTATAAGCATGGACACTGGTCTGGGCATTTAGATTTTTCATGTGAGGAAGCCTTCCAGCTGGCTTGTGGTAGGTCGGTGGTTCTACCCGGATGGTCAGGAGTCTTCTCCCTTCTGCAATTAGCTGGACGCCTTGATATGACTTAATTACTGTTAAAGCGACGTAAAACCAGATAAAAACCAAACCAATCATAATATAGTTTTTCATTGACATGCTCCACTATTATAAAATATTGACTTCCTTGACAAATTCAACCCATTCATAAAGGAACAGCAGCAAGATTAATTGCATTCTGACTAAACAAAGTAATATTTCTGTTCAAATACAGTTCATATCGAACTTCAAGGGGCCATACAAATTACTTCGAGTTAACAGATTTCGAGTCATCCGAATTTTAATCTGAACAATTTCTCAAATTCCCACTTTGATGTGCCAAATACTCATTGCATTCCATAAAGCTATGTCTCACCAAACTTTTGTTGCATTCCATCAAGTTATGGCTTTCCAAATACCCGTTGCGTTGCTTTCCCTGAAGCTATGACGTGCCAGATACTCTTTGCTATATATGATGCTAGGACGTGCAAAATACTCGTGTATTTCCATCGAGCTATAACGTGCAAATGATCATCGATTTGCTTTAACCTTTAACTTCAAGTTCATGTAAATGTGATTTCACGCATTTGCAAACAGAGCAGACCAAGATCAGACGGCTCCTATATGAGCCGTCTGATCAGGTTCTGTTATATTTGCTAATGGAATTTGAAAGATTCGTTTCTTTACTTTCTAAAATAGCTACAATGTTTCACCTTCCATATGTAATTATAACTATATATTTTGTCCATCGATATTCAGTAGGTATCGAAATATTGAATAAACATAGAACAGGGAAAGGGTTAAAGTAAGTAAGTAAGTAAGTAAGTAAGTAAGTAAGTAAGTAAGTATAGTCTGCTAAATGTTCGTTGCTTTCTATGAAGCTTTGACGTGTCAAATACTTATTGCTATCTTTTAAACTAGGACGTGCAAAATGCTTGTTGCTTCCCATCAGGCAATGATGTTGTTTTGCCGATACACTGTTCTTTTCATGTACTATATCTTACCAAATACCATTGCTTCCCGTGAAGCTACGTCGTGCCTAATACTTCTTGTTTCCCATTAAGCCGTGATGTACCTATTACTCGACGTTTTCTATTAAGCAATGGCGTGCCAAATACTCTTTGTTTTCCATTAAGCTGTAATGTATCAAGTACTCGTCCTTATCTGACGAGCTATGCCGTGACAAATACTCATTGCTTTTTTGAAGCTCTAACATGACAAATACTCATTGCTTGTTTGAAGCTCTAACATGCCAAATACTCATTGCTTGCTTGAAGCTCTAACATGCCAAATACTCATTGCTTGTTTTTAAACTATGGCGTGATAAATACCCGTTGCTTTCCGTGAAGCTATGACGTTTCTCGATACACACTGATTTTCACGAGCTATAACGTGCCAGATAGGACCACAATGGAAATTAAGGACCACAATGGAAATAAGAGCATGCTCTTTATTGTGTTATCCTTGGTATAGAAAGCATGCCATGGTTTTTCACTATGCGTCATTTACGAATTATTATTTTTATTATGATATGATACATGTTTGTGAACCATATTATGTTTTCTGTTTGCCGAAATAAATCTATCTATCTATCTATCTATCTATAAAGCTGTGACGTGCCAAATACTCATTCTAACGTAATCTGTCAATTCCCTGCATATAAAGTGTTTTATATGTCGCAAATTCAACCAATCGGAAACGGCCAACTTACACCATGTGCCTGTAAATATATAAATGCGCGTTATTTATCTAACACTTACTGTGGTATTCGTTGTGCAATGATAAATTCGTAAGCATACATTGATATATAGATTTATTCCAGTTTGGCCCGGTGTTTCAAGTTCAAGTGAGGAAAATTAAACAGATACTCCAGGCGAGTATCTTATGTATTATTTTATTCAAACATAACGTTATAACGTGACGTCATTGTAACAGACGACGTATTTGCGTATAGCGCCAAAGACAACGTTAATGTTACTTTTCCCGACATGTGAATTTGTGTATTGTATGTGTATTGAACATGTGAACTAGCTATCGCATACTTATCCATGACTAATGAAATAGTAAACTTACAACTGGTCCGGTGTTTTTACTTTTTATAAACCAGGGTGAAACATTCCAGTTATTTTAAGAAATCTGAGAGAAACTGGTGCACTATTACTCACCTCATCAATCATTGAATCTAGCATTTAAACTAGCTTCAACAACTTGGCATTTTTCGTGTTAAGATTGCGTTAGAATAGGGTTAATCAAACTGCAATTTGAAATTTGCGACGGTATATGAGGTTTTTAACGGTCTTAAATTATTTTGATGGCTCCGCCGAAGGCGGAGCCATCAAAATAATTTAAGACCGTTATTTCGGCGGAGCCATCAAAATAATTTAAGACCGTTAAAAACCTCATATACCGTCGCAAATTTCAAAGTACAGTAGGTTTAACCCTATATTTATTTCCCTGACGCCATAACGTGACAAATACACTTTGCTTTCCATATTGCTATGACGTGCCAAGTACTCTTCTTTGCTTTCTACTAAGTCATGAAGTGCCAAATATGCGTTGCTTTCCATAAAGCCATGACGTGCCAAATATTTGTTGCTATCAATGAAACTATCACTTTCTGTTCATTAAGACTACCATTAATATTTGTTTTAATTATTATTGAATACCTTTTCCTTTACTTCGAACTTTAATTGATATTTTATTTAGAATTTGGATTTCCTTCAGATATGATCCCTTGTGAACTTTCCATAATACGATTGTATTTTATGTTAGTTTTAAAGATTCTACTCGTCATTCTGTGTGTTTGTATTTTATGTTAGTTTTAAAAATTCTACTCGTCATTCTGTGTGTTTGTATTTTATGTTAGTTTTAAAGATTCTACTCGTCATTCTGTGTGTTTGTATTTGTGTGTATCGGGTTTTATATCACTTCAACAGTATTTCAGTCATATCGTGACATCCGGCTTATTACATGTGTAGTAAGACCCGGAGTAGTTTTGTGTACGGAACACATTGCATTGTTTTGTGCACAGAAGAACACCCAGGGAGAACCACCAACCGACTGCAAACCAGCTGGATGACTTCCTTACATGAATAATCCAAATGCCCAAAGGGAGTTGAACCACAACGGGCCGGGATTCGAACCGCAGTGGGGAGGGGCTAAGTAATTGCAAGTCCAAGACCATAACCACTCGACCAATGAGGCCCCTCCAATCTTCATTCATTTTCAATTACATTTGAATAATGTTGTATGTCCCTCCTTGTTTCTCTCGCTCAAATGCGCTTTCGACAGTATTATGAGAAAGCACGTTTGGAATAAATACGTTCTTCATCTGTACATGTACTCGATTCCTGGGAGATACAGCTAGCATATATTTTACGAAGAAGGAACGCCTAGTAATAAAGGAAAAAACAAAGAGAAAAGATGACACCTTGCCTCACACTAATGAAGCAGTCATTTTATCGGCATATCTTCTTCCGTCGTTCAATTGTTAAATTATGGTTGTTGCTCATTTTAAGAGTTAAATGATTAATGATCTACGAGTTTTATGTAAATTTACGACGTCACGCTGAGTTGAAGCTTGTTTGAAGTTAACAGGACTGGCACACGACAGAAACTTGAATTATAATTTGCAATCAATATCTTAAACCATGTTAGTATGATGTGGAATATCAAGCTTTTACCTTATGAATATTCATGTAAGAAATAATGACACCCGGATACAGTAGAAACTGTCTTAACCCATTACCTCATAGGCTATTTTAGATACAACATCTTTGAATTAATCTACCGAAAAGGAGCATTAATAAGAGAAAATGAAACTTTTAGAATTTTGTAGTTTGAAACCATTGTGATGAATAGAGCATTTGCTCCTATAGGAGTAGATCTATATTATGTCATAATCAAGGAGAGCAATTTTTTTATTAGACGGCTTTGGTAGGGGCAGTCTCATCTGGCTGCTCTTTTTTGCAAAGGTGTAAATGGTGTCTGCATCAGGTTATCATTTACATAAAGGGTCAAAGGTGTCTCACAATACCCGTATACATGAAAACAATTACACAGTTAACCTTTATAAAATGTGATCAAGGTCAGAGGTTATAAAACTTTCGAGTCTGAGTGTGATTCATTCTCAAGTATCTGATTGGTCAGGATTTGACCAATCAGATGCTTGAGACTCAAGCAAACCTTTTCCAAGGACGAAACATTTGCTGGCCCGTAGGATAATGTTTTGTCCTTGGAAAATTTCATTTCATAGGACTTAATTAGAATATCAAACAGTATTTTTATCAAACCTCCTGTGGAAACTGATTGTATCAAACAGTTAGCGCAGTGTTTAACGATTTCCCTGGTATAAACGTGTTTTCACGCATCTGCAAACAGAGTAGACCCAGACAAGACGGCTCCTATAAACAGGAGTCGTCTGATAAGGGTCTGCTCTGTTTCGTAATATAATTTCAAATATGTGTTTGTTTACTTTAAAAATGGCTACAATTTCCTACCATCCATATTTCATTATAACTAATTTGGCCATGAATATTCAGCAGGTAATGAACTTTGTAATAAACATAGAACAGGGAAATGGTTAGCCCTTCTCATGCTGAATTGACTGCTATTTTCAGACAGCTTGAATCCAGATGAGGTGCTGAGATGCCGAGATCTAAACTTTTTTATCCTCGTTTAACAATTTATCGAAACCTTTTACGAGTCGGATTAGAGAAAAGGATTTTTTTTAGAATTTTGTAGTTTGAAATCATTAAGATAAATAGAGCATTTGCTCCTATAGGAGCAAATGCTCTATTTATCACAATGGTTTCAATAGGTGATTGTTACAGAGGCGTAGAAAGGCGTATTTATGGAGGAAAGGCTTAAAGTAGAACCTGTGCTAAGCGGCCAATCATTTATTGAGTATAGAGGTCTTTAAAACAGGTGGTTGTTTAATACAGGGCAAAAATAATGCAGAAAGTATCTGTATTACTTTTGACCTGCGTTAAGCTATCACTTGCCTTACAGACCAATAATTAGACCTCTTTTTATGGCCGCTTAGACAGGTTCTACTGTAAACTTTATAATTATACATATCATATTTTAGCAGACTTAAATTTTTCAGCATGAGAAAAGTTAATTAAGGGACAGGGATAATACATGAGCTCAAAGGTAAAGAAATCTTGAATCCATGTCATATTTAGAAACAAAATTGAAACGGTTTATTTGGCACCGAAATGCTTAGAGGCAAAACCAAGCAATTTCAATACATCTGATGAATATTCATGTAAAAAATAATGACATCACGAATACAGTAGAAACTGTCTTAAGCGGCCATCACAAAGATGTCTAGTTATGGGCGTGTAAGGCAGACGATAGCTTAATGCATGTCAAAAGTAATCCAGAAAGCTCCTATAGGATTTTTCTGCATTAAGTTTGAACTGCATTAAGCAACCACTTGCTTTTTCATGTGTTAAACCCCCATCACTAACCCTAACACTAAAATAAGTACCAGTGTCGGTTTTAACCCAACTCTGTTGTCTGCTAACTTTGTCGTCTGCTATATATTTTTTTATTTTCTTCAATTTTGTTTCAAAAACATAGTAACAGTAACAAACAGTTTGGATCCTGATGAGACGCCGAGTTACTCGGCGTCTCATCTGGATCCAAACTGTTTGCATAGGTAAGCACAGATCCGGCATTGGCAGGGAAAGGGTTAATGACGGGTGGTAGCTTAATGACGGGTGGAAGTCATAAAGAAAGCTCCTCAGAGAGCTTTTGTAATGGAGCTCGCCTTGCATTAAGCTGCAGTCTGCCTAATGTGTTCTGAATTCTTCTTTACTCAAAGTTCGGATCATAGAACCCTTGCTGTAATGTTGTTGATTTTTGGTATAAAAGAACACACTACATGTAATGAGTTTAGATACATACTGAACATTCATAAACAAATGAGTTATAATTATGTATGGAGGGTGGAACATTGTAGCCATTTTAGAGAGTAAAGAAATAGATCTTTCAAATTCCATTAACAAACAGAGCAGACCCTGATCAGAAATCCCCTATGGGAGCCGTCTGTTCTGGTTCTACTCTGTTTGCAGTTGCGTGAAAACATGTTTATATGAAAGACAGGATTAGTTTGAGAAAAATGAATCATTCAATAGATCCAGAAAATTGTTCATTCAACATTTAAAAGGAATTGAATTTACTAAACAGTCATAGAATTACAATTCATTCAAAAGATACAGAACAATAATATTTTCAACTGTTGTAATATAACATAATTCATTCAATGGTAAAATAACTATAATAATGAATAATTCATTCAAAACTAATTCCTTTTCAGTTACATAATGTTTGTCGAACGATTCCTGGACCCTTTCTGTTATACAAACGCTTTTTCGCGCATTTTACATATATAGTAGACCCAGATCAGGGCCCATGCTTATAAAGCTTTTAGTTGAGTCTGAGTTTCGTTCTCAAGCTTTCGATTGGTCAGATTTGAGTTCTCAAGCTTTTGATTGGTCAGATTTGAGCCAAAGGCTCAAATCTGATCAATCAAATTCTTGAGAACGAACTCAGACTCAACCAAATGTTTTATAAGCATGGACCCAGACAGATCCTGTATGAGTCGTCTTATCTGGGTCAGCTATGTTTACGTATATATATATATATATATATATATATATATATCTGATTCTATAATTTCTGCCAAAGCCAAAACATCATACAGTGACATACACAATTGTTAAAATGCAGCAATAAATATTCACGATGTCGTTATTTCTTACATTAATATACATGACGGAGAGGGCAAATGCCTCTATGGGTGTCAAGTCAGATAATTATTATGTTTTCTTCAATTGCTCGTTTGATACAAAAACTGAATACAGTATGTCACATACATTTGTACATACAGAGAAAATAGCTACATGAATAACGATTTTTGTTGTACATGTGTAATGTTTTATATGAACAGGGCGGCGTGTTGCCCAGAGGTCCAGATAAGATACCACTAAGGGTTGGGTTGGAGAAATAACGATTCTAGTATTTGAAAAAGCACCTTTATCCATGTGATGTATTGTTGTTTTACTAAATCATATTGTACACATTGAATATGACACTTAAATAATTTATGTATGCTCTCTCTCTCTCTCTCTCTCTCTCTCTCTCTCTTTCTCTCTCTCTCTCTCTCTCTCTCTCTCTTTGTCTGTGTCTGTCTCTCTGTCATTGTATCTGTCTCTGTCTCTGTCTCTCGAGTAAAAAATACCCATAGTCACGAATGTCCCTGCAGTCGAGAAAGAGAGAGAGAAAGAAGGGAGGAAGAGTGACTTTGTCAGAGAGAGAAGGATAAGAGACAGACAGACAGACAGACAGACTGGCAGGCACGCAGTCAGACAGGCAGGTAGGCAGACACGGGTCCAAACTGTTTGGTATTCAGTCAATAGTTCCTTAAACTCTTCAGCGAATCGGGTAAATATAAATACAGTAAACCCCCTCCAATGCGACCACCTAAAGAGGTATAATTCTGGGTGCTAGATGTAGATGGTAGCTTAATGCAGGACAAAAGTAATGCAGAAAGCTCCTAGTGGAGCTTTCTGCATTACTTTTGTCCTGCATTAAGCAACCACCTGCTTATAAAGACATCCATGCTTATTCATTAATTGGTCGCATCAAAGTGGTTCTACTATACTTGTATCAGATCGGTGTTTGAGCACACAACTATTTTTAAACAAGATAATGGTTAATCACATTTGCAAGACACGCGAGTTGAACGCCTTCGAGATCATTTTTTTGTCGTTGGTGGAAATTCGATTTCACGTAAATTTATGTAATTGTACAAGGATTAGATGCATTCTGTTTTTCCTCTACTTTAGTCTCAGACACAGGGTCATGTTCAGATTTTATTTCCAGACTGCGAGAATTTTTTACCTTATGCGGACCGGAAATGCGCGCCACAGACTGGTGACCGCGTGCGCCTGGTGTTTACCAATTCACTGCACGCGGCGAAAGAGTAAACAAAAACAGACTCTCACCACGCTTGGAATATTCAAACTGGTTCTTTTCAAGGTAATATTTTGTAGTCTGTTATACGAACCCTTAAGCCGCTAACCGCCGTCTGATTCGCATTTGAAAACAGCTTGGATCCAGATAAGACGCCGAGTCACTCGGTGACTCATCCGGATCCAAGTTATTTGAAACTCGGTCAATGGTTTCTCAAAAGCTTCATGATGTTGGAAGTAGTCAGTAACACTAGATCCCAATCTGAGCAGACATTATTTTTAATCACAGCGGAGAAGGGGATAATGCCTAACACAGGTGAAACGAACAAGATGCAGAGTACGTGCATGATGTGAGGCGAAATGAAAAATAAGAACAATCCAAAGAAGGACAAAAAGCATAAAATAATTACCTGTTTTATTTGCATTGTCAAGTTCTGGATTCATAAAATGATCGTTGGTTTACAAGTATTCGATATATTACTCCCATTTCTACCATGTTGGCAAAGATATGACTTCCAATTTGAATCATAAAGCATCCATGGGTGATAATATCAACTTCTAGATTGGGAAACAGCTTCTGTCCAACCTTTTGGACCCTGTCGGCGAATAATCGTGACAGCCTGATCAAACGCTTTCGCTGCCATGTTTTGCTGTCTGCTTAATTTTTCATGACTGAATTTGATTTCCTTTATCGTTGAAAAATACAATCTTAGTATTAACTCATTCCCTCCCGTACTATTTTCAGACCCAAACTCTTTGAATTAATAGGCCGAAAAGGAGTATTAACTAGAGAAATAGAGAAAAATAGAATTGTGTAGTTTTGAAACCATTGTGATAAATAGAGCAAATTTATGAGAATGGTTTCTAAATGTGACTTTTACAGATACGCCAAAATGCGTCACTAGGAGGAAATGTGTTAACCCTTTACTCCATGAATATTCATGCAAGAAATAATAACGCCATGCATATTAATTAGATTATTTTTTGTAATGTTACATGAATAAAGAAATGTGTATCCATGACAGAAACTGTATAATTATAACTATATTATTTCATAGGCAAACAATGCAGATCCTGGTCATGTGGCTCCTATAGGAGCCGTCTGATCTTGGTCTACTTTTTTTGCAAAGGCTTAGAAGGGTGTAATTATGGAGTATACATGTATGGTTAAACAGTTCGAACTTGAAGAGAGGCCGCGTCGCTCGATGTCTCATATAGGTCCAAACGGGCTGTATAGGTGAACACAGAGATATGACCACGGCGGTGAAAGTCTTAAAATGGAAAGCGATTCTTTCTTTGAGTATAGTTTTTGACGAAAGTATGTGCCGACAACGGTAACCATTAATCCTTTGCACCATGAATATTCATGAATGTAATCAATAATGACATCATGAAAATTAGATGCGTTCTTTTTAATGGCATGATAGCAAGAAGAACATCTAAGTCCTTTGGTTATTGCAGAAAACTGTAAACTCGTTACTTATCATTAATTTGTAAAATCGTTATATACATATATTATTAAGTGTAAACTCGTTACTTATTATTAATTTGTAAATGCGCTATACACATGTATTATTAACTGCAAACTCGTTATGTATTATTAAACTGTAAAATCGTTATAAATTATCAAAATGTAAGCTTATAAATTTTTAAATTGTAAAATCGCGTAATATTATTAAACTATCAAATCTTAATATATTATTGTCGTTATATATTATTAAACTGTAATATCGTTTCATATTATTAAACTATAACATCGTTATATATTATAAAACTGTAAAATCGTTTCATATTATTAAACTATTAAATCGATCACACTATATTATTAAACTGTAAAATCGTTATAATATTTATAAAATCGTTATATATTATTGAACTGTAAACTCGTTTCACTTTATTAAACTACGTAAAATCGGTATACATTTTAAACAGAAAATTATTATATATTATTAAACTGTAAAATCGTTATATATTATTAAACTGTAAAATCATTACAAATTATTAGACTGTCAGATCGTTATATATTATTGAACTGTTATATTTTATTAAACTGTAAAATCGTTTTATATTGTTAAACTATAAAATCGTTATATGTTTTTAAAATATCGTTATTTACTAAACTGTAAAATCGTTATATATTATTAAATTGTAAAATCGTTATAAATGATTAACTTGTAAAATCGTTATATATTATTAAATTGTAAAATCGTGATATAATCTTAAACTGTAAAATCGTTACATATTCTTAAACTGTAAAATCGTTACATATTCTTAAACTGTAAAATCGTAATATATTCTTAAACTATAAACTCGTTATATATTCTTAAACTGTAAAATCGCTATATATTTTAGACTGTAAAATCGTTACATATTCTTAAACTGTAAAATCGTTATATATTCTTAAACTGTAAGATCATTATATATTCATAAACTGTAAGCTCGTTATATATCCTTAAACTGTAAAATCGTTATACATTATCAAACTGTAAACTCGTTATATATTCTTAAACTCTAAATTCGTTATATGTTCATTCATGAGCAAACAGATCAGAGCCTGACTAGGCGGATTCTACAGGATCCTTGGTGACCTTGGTGACCTTGGTCTATTCTGTTGCAAAGGAGTTAAAATGCGTATCTAAGGGGTAAAGGGTTAACCCTTTACCCTATGAATGTTAATGAAGGAAAGACACCGTGAGTATTAATTAGATTACTTTTTATAATGCCACATGGACACAAGAAACTGCAGAATCATATCGATATTATTTCATAAGGAAACAGAGCAGACCCTGATCAGACGGCTCTCATTTGAGCCATCTGGTTTTTGTCCACTCTATTTGCGAAGGCGTTGAAAAGCTTATTTATAATGTACAGTATAACCTCTCTTAACCGGAATTCTTGTAGATAATAATTTAGATACTTTTAGGCAGGTGGCTGCTTAATGCAGGGTGAAAGTCATGCAGAAAGCTCCTAGAGGAGCTTTCTGCATGACTTTCACCCTGCATTAAGCTGCCACCTGTCTCCAAGACCGATATTCATCATAAATTTAACTGCCGGTTAAGAGAGGTTTTACTGTAAAAGGCATTCCTACAGTTCGTATTTTTCCGTACAACCGCGGGTTTTTCACTGAAACCTATTTTTTTATGAGAGGGGGGGGGGGGGGGGGGTTGAGCCCTCGGCGATCAGATTGTAGAAATTTCGCATAGAACTGACAAAAGTTATTAAATATGCCAATATTTTTCCTATACAAGAAGAAAAGTACATTCTATTCAAATATGCGTCTAACCGTCGTATTTTTTTGACCGATCAGTGATCTTTATTTTATTATTTGACAGGTAATTAAATTGTTGCAGTTTTCGACGCATGTGCAGTTGGCAAATAGGTCAGATCGACCGTTGACTGGTTGGCGAAGTATTAATTTCTTCATTAAACCTTATCCCGCTAACCGCGACATGACTCGCGTTTACAATTGTTTGGATCCAAACGAGACATCGAGTAACCCTGCGTTTCGTCGGGAACCAAGCTGTGTGACACTCGAGCCATAGTGCACGAAAAGCTCGTGCGATAGAAAGTAGTAAAAATTAGACCACATCCAAATATGAGCAGATACTATTTTTTTTACAGCGGGTCAAATGTTAAACTTTCAAACAGTTGCACCTTATGAACACAGCATGGCAGCTTCTGTGGTGTGTTCGGCGAATTTTTAATTTTGAAAATCGATCCACGCTCATATTCGATTGAAGTCTTGTACTTTGGAAAAATCAAAATATTCACAGACATATAAATCGTCTTGATGCGCTCCGACGGCCTCCTCCAACAGTTACCGTTTTCTGTTGCAATAGGTCTTGCGGCACGCCACACATGAATATAACGTTGGTAGACAGAAACATTTCACCGAGAGCTCGCTGTCGTGATAGGTGGCATTTACTCTTTAGCTGCTAAAATTTGTCGTCTGCAATCTTTGTCGTCTGCTACAATATTCCATTTTTTTTTTTAAAAAAATCTTCATTTTTGTTTCAAGAAACAGTCACAATAGCAAACAGTTTGGATCCTGATGGGACGCCGAATTGTTTGCATAAATGATCACAGTTACGACATTGCCATGGCAACGAAACAGTTAATCCTTATCCAGCTGTGAAAAAAGCGTCTGTTCAAATTTGGATCTGGTATAAATTTAACTTCTGCCGAGGTGATCAAGGTCTGGAGAAACTATTGACCGAATGCTCTCAAACATATTGGACCCTGATGAGACGCCGAGTTACTCGGCGTCTCATCTGGGTCCAAACTGTTTGCAAATGTGAGTCAAATCAGAAATAGCTAGCTCAGGATTAAAAGCCACGAATAACGCCATGACGTACGAGTCAGTGTTTATGGTGTCTGATTAAAAGAGAAAAAACAGTATCACCACCACCAACAAAGCTGCATAGTGACTAACCACTAATGAACCAAAATGTACAATTAATCTTAAAATTGGTCGGCGGAAATTTCTGTCTTTTGTGTTTTTAAATGCAGAACGGGGTGGGGTTGATGGCTTTTGTTTTTATTTTTATAGTTTGCATATTTCTAAATTTTTTGGTTGGGTGGGGGTACTCCATAAATATGCATGTAAGAAACCATGTTTGTTTGTATGTATATTAATAAGCTTAATATTTAGAACGACATAGCGGTCGAGAACATTTACAATGATAAAGAAAGTTTTGTGCCTCGTAATAACTAAAATCAGATCTGTATAATTCCATAAGCAAACAGAGCATATCTTCTGCAAACAGAGTAGATCCAGATCAAACGGCTCTTGTAGGAGCAGTACGATCTGGGTCTACTCTGTTTGCATAGGCGCTTAATGGCGTATCTATTACAAGTTAAACCATCAACATTAATTACTGTACAAAGCCTTTGCACGCCAAATGCCAATATTGTTATTTCTGCTAATCACGAACAGCACGTGCCACAAATTAAATATTCAATTCCGCCGGGTCATCAATATTACCAACAAAAGATGACACACAGAAAAAAATGGAAATAGGATCCCTTTTAACTTCCATTATTGTCTTTACCTAACAGCATAGAGTTACAGTAAAATTGCATGTATGAAAACCTCGTATATAATCTTGGTATAAGATATATAACAGAGCAACTGATAAAGGTGCGTATTCAAATACTAAAATAGTCGTACTTCACCAAACCCTATGTTGTGACTACTCTTTAGAATCGTTTCTTCGAGACTTTTCTAAAGGGTGGTCGCAACATAGGGTTTGATGGAGAAATAAAGAAGTCATTGTTGAAGATGCTTTACTTTATGAATCTTATCTGGACTTCTGCTTTATAGATTAACTCTTCGCTTGCAATTAACGTCAATATACCTCGGAGCGAGGTGGTTATTTAATGCAGAGTGGTCATCTTTCATCAATCATTATTCAAATAGTTAACCCTTTGCTTTCTATTCACGTCAATATACCTACCTGTAAATAGTGAAGACCCAGATGAGACAGCTCCTGCAGGAGCTGTCTCATCAGGGTCTGCATTATTTACAAGTTGATTGTGCAACCAGTGCACTCCACAGCAGTGATTGCACAGTGAAATACTTGTACACAGTGAAGATATATGTAATTATACAACAGGGATCGGACAAAGAAGGAGAACTGTATTTTAAAATTCAGCAAGAGAAGGTTTAATTCATTTACTTCCTTAGCATTTTACACCACAGGGAACCGTCACAATAAAGTATGAACATCAACAGAAAAAATGTATGAACACTAGATATATAGCTAGTGTTCGTATATTTTTTTTTCAGTTAAGGTTCATACTTCATTGTGACGCTCCCCTGTGTTTTACACCAGAGATACGGTCCTTTACAAACAGAGTTGACCTATACCAGGGTATGTTCTGTTTCCTTGTGAAATAATATAGATCTGATTCTACAGTCTCTATGCAGATAGACACTTCACTTGAGCATTGGTCATAATAAAAAAGAATAGTTAATATTTCTTATATAAATATTCATGAGATGTAAGGTTAAATGAGATATGAAACCAATGTTGACACGGATGCGATACATGTGACCATGAACTGCATTGTAACTAAATAAAGTGAGCAGATTTCATCAACATAATTATACTGTATTCCTTTTGCAGGTAAGGTAAAACGCATGTAAAGTGAAATTCTAGGTAATTTATTGAATATATGAGTCTTACAAGGCATTTGGTTGCTTAATGCTTTGCAAAAGTATCACAAAAAGCTCCTATTGGAGCTTTCTGTAAAACTTCTGACCTGACTTAAGCTACCACCTACCTGTTAGACCCATAATTAGACCTCGTTTTGATGGCCGCTTAAGACAGGTTTTACTGTACCGATATTTCACTATTAATACTACAGTCGAATTAGTACCATGGTCGATCATTAAGACAGGTGATAGTTTAATACAGGCCAAATATGTATTAACTACATATATTTGAATAATGATTGATGTGAACGGATTTCATCAACATAATTGTATTCCTTTTGCAGGTAAGGTAAAACGCTTGTAAACTGGAATTCTAGGTCATTTATTGAACATAGGAGTCTTATAAGGCATTTGGTTGCTTAATGCTTGGCAAAAGTAATACAAAAAACTCCTATGGGAGCTTTCTGTATTACTTTTGACCTGCCTGAATCTACCATCTGCCAATAATTAGACCTCTTTTTGAGGGCTGCTTAAGACAGGTTTTTTCTGTACCGACATTTCACAATTAATAATTATGTAAAACCTCGACAGTGCCAACACTCAAATCAGTAGCATGGTCGATCGTTAAGACAGGTGATAGTTTAATACAGGCCGAATATTTATTAACTACATATATTTGAATAATGATTGATGAAAGACGACGACTTCGCAATAAGCAACCACCTCGCTCCGAGGTCATTACACTTCTGAGTCTGAATTCATTATCAAGTATCTGTTTGGTTAGATTCCTGTGAGCCAGATGTCCAGATAAGACGCATAATTTTTATCATTTTTTTTTCAAAAACAGCTCTTTTATCTCTCAACCAAACTCTAATCGTCTCTTCGAAATGGCGATTTTAGTGTTTGGGTACGTATTATCTGTACCTCTGTCGAGCCTCCTTACAAACGCATTCTTCTCACCGTGCGAAAAGCGCGCTCAATATTCTCACAAAAGTGAGAATATTGCGTTTGGACAAGGTGGGACCTAGCATCGGAACACAATTTTCTTACTAGATCAAACTCCTTATAGTGAAATTAGCTTGAAAAATTAAATATCATAAAAATTATCAAAATCAGTCTTAAGCACAAGATTGTAATGTGTTTTGTTTGTTTGTGATTTTATCGCAATTTAGCGCAGAAACTGAACCAAAATGCCTTGCAAAGTTTGTTGACCGAACCTCTCCGTTTTGCAATAACTACTCACTTTGCAATAGAATCTTGAACTTAGTTATGTTTTTGCACAACGGTTAGTTATTGCAAAGTGGGTTGTAACAATGCATTGATCAGTAAACCACATTACATTTAGTTCCTTATTCCCAACTCCAACCCACCACCTTCGATTGTATACTTGATATGAAATTAAAATTTGATAACTTGTTGATAAATTGGCTTGTTTTGTGTCATTTCGTCGCATCGTTGCCTTGATGAGAGGATTAAAAACGCAAATATACGTTCATCGATACACTGTGAAATTGTGGCGTCACAGGCAACGAAATTTATACTGACCGGTCATATAAATATCATCTGGCCATATTTCCTTGCAGTAGGTGTATATAATCTGACATCCCGTAATCGTTTTGTTTGTTGTTGGTCTAACTGCAATAGTATGATGTGATTTTCAGGTTAAAATCACTGCTTCAACCCAAAACAACGCAACAGATATACTATCATTATTATTCACGTAGCATATTAAGTACAATTGCACTTTTATAACAAAACAGCAATAGTAAATTTGTTTTCACATTTTTTTGTTTTATCATTGTATAAATCTACATGTATGTGCGCATTTATAGCGTATTTGAGTGAGTTGGGGATTCTGCGGTTGCTAAAAGTTTTTTCTTTGATATATATGCACATCCATTGTTCATATAATTGCGTTCAAATGTGTTTTGTTGATCTATTGCTTATATCATAATTGTTGCTAATCAAAGCCACAAAGGAAAATATTAAGACACCTTTGAGGAATAAAGATCTGGGGTCGTATTCCGAAACCTTCTAAGTATTTAGCTAATAAAAGAATTAACAATCAAACAAATTATCTTACCCGCATATTCACATGAGAAAAATGCGCCCGTACCTACAGCCCCAGGCGAACAGACGAACGCATTTTCCCAAGCAGAAAAATGAAAAAATGCGCGCGCGTTTTTCTCTCGATTAGAATATTGCGCGCGCGTTTTTCGCACGGTGAGAATATTGCTCGCGCGTTTTTCTTACGTGAGAAGAATGCGTTGTTGTAAGAAATTTGAGGTTCAACATACCTCAGCCTGAGAATGATCTCAGACTCCAGTAAACGTTTCATAACCTCGGGACCATTATAAAATGTTCTCGTCTTCTTTACTAAATGTTCGGAGTAGGGAGGTTTACTATATTGCAGCTTCAGCACAGTCTTCTAGACACCTATCACGATACACTAAAAAGAGAAGTCCCTACATTCGATACGTTTCAGTAACGCCTAAAATATACAAACCACATTTGTTTGTATACTGAAAAGAAGTATATAGCAAGAAAACCTATCGTATAAACGTTGAAATTGACAAAACTTCCATGTGTATGATATCGAAGAACCCGATGTTATTCACCGATATTATTCAGTTTTAGTTCCGTACCTATTCGCGCTACTTCGCATCTCTCTGGCCGCTTCCGAGAAAAGCTGTTACGTAAACAACGGGGGGGGGGGGGGATACTTTGTTGTAGATAATACTTTGTTGTAGAATCAGTATTGATGAAATCGGTTTATTTTGTATCAAAGGGGCATTTCTCGATATAAGTTCAATTTACAATCTTCATAATAATGATTGAACATAACAAATGCATGTGTACACACGTTATATGATATTATTGAAAATATGTGTTCAATGTAGGGACTTTCTCCTTAAACTGTATCCTACTCATCGTGACCGGACTAGCGATTGCAATCAGCGTAGATCCAAATAAATCAAAGCGCTGAAATCGTTGAAAGACTGGCGGAAAAGTAGCCCCGTCCCTGGCAGTCATGTTTTTGGAGATATCAACATTATTTAAGCAATTCTGTCAAGTATCATTCAAATTTGACCCCTGGGCATGGAGAAGGTTTCTTAAGATTTGTCTTTTTGTTACCATTGCAACCAGAGTTCTTCATGGATCCGGATTCTTTTAGCAATTCTGATAGAGCTTCATACCAAGATCCGTTTTAGAGGATATGTCGTTTAAAGCAATTGCCGACGAACGGATGGTACAAACGGACGGATGGGCGGACTGAACCCCTTGGAAACATTGGTGATAATTGAGATGATAATAAGAATAAAAATATGTTTTTCTACTCAACTGTAAAATACAACATCAGCATAACAACTGCAATGCATTTCATGCCACAATTTGCCATACAATTGCACAGAAAAAAGAAGTATGTAAGGTAAACGTAAAATTTACCAGCCCGTGCAGTAGAACCTGTCTTAAGCGACCATTAATTTATTGAACATAGGAGTTTCATAAAGCATGTGGTTGCTTAATACAGGGCAAAAGTGATGCAAAAATTTCCTATATGAACTGTCTGCATTACTGTTGACCTGTATCAAGCTACCACCTGCCTTATAGGTTCATACTTACACCTCCTGTTGAGGGTTGCTTAAGACTGGTTCTACTGTACTTATATATATATATATATCTGGAAATATCTGTAACCGAGAGAAAGATTTTAAAAAACAGTATCGTTCACATGAAAACTGATTTAAGAATCACACAGACAATACACGTTTGTAAATATAACAATACAACAGAGCAATACTGAAAACTCGGTCAGCTTTTTGTCGTATTTCTCATCACAATTGTAAGGAATTACCCTCTAGAATCACGGCAGTTTTACTGATGACAGTATTTGCAACCTAGAAATAATAAGATGACATTTAAAGAATTAAAAATTGCATCAATATGACAAAATATACACTTCATTTTGGATGAAACGTCTGTCAATTCAAGCGCGTGTGAAATAGTTCTGAAAATGTTTCGATCATGTCATTCACGTGACCGCTTCAATGCTATTATTTGCTCCTTTTCTCTTTCCGATTTAGTAATGTTTTTTAAAAATATTTTAGTTTACTTTTCCTTCCAAAAGTATACAGGAATGCTTCGGATCCCTCTCATTATGATAAGAGTGAGACTTCAAGGGGCACTATTTTTTAACCGTTTAACTTCTCGTCAGCATTTGACCTAGAATCGCTGGCACATCGCAGTGCAGGGGCGGATTGACAGTTCTGGTTCAAATAGTAGTTAAGTGGTATTTTTCTGTATTAAAAATATGCGATTAGACATATGGATCCGCCTGTGGTACATTAATACACAAAAATATTAAATCGGACGTGTCATTAATATGATTGTTGAATTCGATTTGGGGTACTTAAGACTAGCTTCCGCCAGTCTAAAAATGGTGATACATGTATATGCGTTTAAAACGTGTCCAAATTGTTTCACAATTTATTGATGGTTTTTCTAAGCTTGATCGAATCGGAAATACAGCAAAATCCCTCTAAAGCGACCATTTAATGAGGAGACATGGGTGTCTTTAAAAGCAGGTGGTAGTTTAATGCAGGACGAACATAATTCAGAAAGCTCCTGCAGGACCTTTCTGCATTACTTTCGACCTACATTAAGCTACCACCTGCCTCTAAGACCCGGAAGTATATATCATTTTGGTGGTCACATTAGAGGGGGTTTACTGTAGTTGCAATTTGCATCGGATCAGTTTTTGAGCAAATATTAATTCTAACAACACAGATAAAGGTTCAATACTCCCTCAATTGTATAATTATTCTCACTGTACCAGTTAACAGTTAACACATATCCCCCTATCCGCGACTTGAAGCACATTTTCAGACAGTTTGGATCTAGATGAGATGCCGAGTAACTATGTGTCTCATCAAGATCCAGCGTGTTTGACTCTCGCTCAGTAGTTTTGCAAAAGTTTGAGCGGATCGAAACTAGTCAAAATTGCACCAGGGTCCTGATTGGTCAGATTTGAGTTCTCAAGCTTTTGATTGGTCAGATTTGAGTTCTCAAGATTTTGATTGGTCAGATTTGAGCCAACGGCTCACATCTGACCAATCAAAAACTTGAGAACGAACTCAGACTCTACTAAAAGTTTTATAAGCATGGACCCAGATGATTTTATTTTTTCAGCGGACATTGAGCGTGCCTTTTCGAAATACACGAATGACCTTGTAATTTCCGTCCTTGGCGTTTATTATAAAAACAGAGGTATTACACAGAAGTATAGACGAAAAACTAAAATTCCGTTATTCTAACATTCTACTGAAGAAGACTGGAGAAGTTTTAACCTTTTACACCATGAGTGTTTATGTAAGAAAAATGACTTCGTGAATATTAATTAGATTAGTTGTTATGATAGCACATGGACACTGGCATTTTTGGTCATGGCAGAAACTGTATAGAATATATACTATAGCATAAGCAAACAGAGCAGATCCTGATCAGATGGTTCCTACAGGATCTTAGTCTGCTCTGTTTGCAAAAGCGTAGAAAAACGTATTAAGACATGTATCCGCTCAATGCAGGGTGAACGTCAATTTGGTGATACACTTTTTTTCCAAGGAGTCTGGCTCCAGATGAGACACAGAGTAACACATTGGATAAAAGGGATAAACCCTGTTAGCGCTTGATAAATACGTGGATAGAGCTACATTAGATATTGAAAGACACAGTTGCTGTCTGTTGGCATATGCAAAGGTTCACGAAAGTGTGATTTTTATGCAGCATAGCAGCTTACTGAGGGTTTAATACCTTTATAAGGGGCTAAGGTTATTCTGACCATCCATACTCTCTCACTTTTCCTCCCAACTCTTTTACACTCCCTCCCTAATCTGTCACTCTCCCTCTAGGCTGCATCTCCCTCCCTACACTCTCAGTCTCCCTTCCAACTCTTTCATTCTCCTTCCTACTCTCTCATTTTTACTCCATACTCGTTCGCTGTCCTTCCCTAATGTCTATACTCCATCTCCCTCAATATATCCCCATTATCCTCTAATTCTACTTCCCTGCTTTCTCAGTCTCCTTCATATGTTCTCACTTTCATTTTCCTTCTCTATAACCCCCCCCCCGCCCCCCCCCCCCCAAAAAAAAAACTTTAAAAAACTCTCTTATTTTCCAATCCCCGACCACCTCATTCCCCCACCTTAAATATCACTCTTCTCCCTTTCTATACTATCCCCCTCTCTATCGCTTTTGCTCCATCCTCACTCTCTCACTATCATTCCCTATTACTTACTCTTCTATTCCTCCCTACTCTTTACTCTCTCACTCACTCTCATTATTCTCTCATGCTCCCTCTGTGTTTTATTACTCTCAGTCCACTCCCTAAAATCTATCTCACTCTTTCTTTCTTCGTTCTCTTTTTCACTGTTGTCTTTCTCCCTCTCCATCCCTACTTTTTCATTCACCCTTCTTATCCCCTCTTTTTCTCCCTCCCTCCTTACCTTCTCATTGTCACTCCATACCCCCCCTCTCATTCCACTCCTCCTACTCTCCCTCCTGTCACTCTGTCTACTGTCTCTCCCTTCCTAATCTCTCATTATCCTTCTCTAATATGTCACTCTTCCATTCTTATGTCTCATTGTCCCTCCTTATTTCTCAACCGTTCCTCCTCTTCCCCTCTATTCTCCCAGTCTCATTCTACTTCTCCTATTATCCATCCATATCCTTGCTTAATCTGTCACTCTCCCTCCCTACTCTCTCATAATCATCTAATCACTCACTCTTCCCTTCTATCTCACTCTCTCCCTGTTCTCTCACTCTCCCGCCCTAATTTGAGTAATTTCTCACACCTACTCCCTCTTCTCACTACCCTCTCACTCTCGCTTCATACTCTTTCACTCTTCTTTCACAATCCTCTCACCCTCCCTTCCTACACTGTCATTCTTCTCTCATAATCCTCTCCCTACTCTTTCACTCTTCCTATTATCTCATTCTCCCTTCTCTCCACTCTCACTTCCCCTTCTCTCATTCTCTTTACCCACTGTCTCTTTCTCTTTCCATCTCTTATTTCTCTCTTATTATGTTCTTTTCAAATAATGAGCAGACGTCAAGTTATCAGGATATACGACACCTCTGGATTTAGTACATGGAAGAATTACGCATTTATTACCAAAAGCCATTCTGTCGTTTACTATTCAGAAATCGAATCGAAACCACCGCAAAAATTTAACGTACAAGACATGCAAAACCGCGAGCCGTAAATAATCTTAATTAGGCGGATTTCAAATTATATTTTTGTTTACAGATGCGGCATTGGGCTTAACCCAGCTCGTGCTAAGCGCGTCTTAACTGATATTTGTAAACAGCTTAGATCCAGATGAGACGCCGAGTAACTCGGCGTCTCATCAGGATCCAAGCTGTTTGATACATGGGTAGTAGTTTCTTCAAAGCTTGAGCGAGTCTGACGTCTGTAAAACGTTCAGCAGATCACAGTTTTAGCCGATATTAGGTTTTCAGCATCAGAACGGTTAATGAGACCACAAAACGTCCAACTTTAAAGCTGTTCCAGGTAACATAATTCACTCCCACAATGCCCCGTCCAGCTCAGGGTGGTGGGAGAAAATGTCATATTTCATTCATCATTTTCCTGTTTTCAAATGACTTGGCTAGAAAAGGAAGCTTTTTTCAATAGAGGTATTTTGATAACGGTTGTTCATTCATAAAAATTAATTGAACGCAGACCCAGATGTTCATTCGAAGTTAACAGTCTTCTATTTGAATTCTCGTTAACCCTTCACCTCTTGAATAATCATATAGGAATAATGACATCATGATTCATGAACATGTTTTAGTTGAGTGTTAATTATGCCATGGGTTGTTTGGTGTTGGTAGAAAGTGTTGATTCATATTTTTCAATCATGCTCTTTAAAGTTAAATACAGTACAGCCTCTCTATAACGGCCCCTAAATTACAGCAATTATTTTGTGTTAAAGGTAGGTGGCTGCTTAAAGCGAGGTGAAAGTAAAACAGAACGCTCCTATAGGAGCGTTCTGTTTTACTTTCACCTTGCTTTAAACAGTCACCTGCCCTAAATACCAACTAATTAACATAATTTAGTGGCTGTTATAGAGAGGTTTTACTGTAGAACCATTAGCCCATGACTCTGTAGAGTCTTGTTTAGCCTTTTACTCCATGAATGTTCATGTAAGAAATAATGAAATCATGGTTCATATTAATTAGAATAATATTTATTACCAAAATGACATGTAATGAAATGAATGAATGAAATGAGTGAAAAAACTGTATTTAATCGCTCATGACCATATGAATAGTTGACCATGGGCGAATCTGCAGAATCATATCTATAGTATTTTAAAAGCGAACTATGTCAACCATTGCCCTGGTCTGAGTTTATTCCAAATGTCAATACCTACTGAATATTCATGAACAAAATAAGATATAATGAAATATGGAAGGCGTAGTATATAATAGCCATTTTAGAAAGTAAAGAAACAGATCTATCAAAATCCATTAGCATTCAGAGCAGACCCTGATCAGACGGTTCCTGTAGGAGCTGTCTGATATGGGTCTTCTTTAGTTGCAGATGCGTTAATCAGACGACTCCTAAGGAAACCGTCTGATCTGGGCTTACTCTGTTTGCAATGGCGTATAGTGAAGGGGAAATTTATGGAGTAAATGGTTAACTTCTTTGCAAACAGAGTAGACTCAGATCAAATGACCCCTCCCTAGATAGAGGCCGTCTGGTCAGGGTCTGATCTGTATGCTTATGGAATATTACAGATCTGATTCTACCGCTTCTGCCATGGTTAAATATTCATGTGTGAATATGCTGTTATAGAAATGCATATAATCAATATTCGAGGTATCATTATTTCTTACATAAATGTTGATAGCGTAAAGAGTAAAAAAAATCACCGGCTTGTCACTGATACCGCACTTCTAGCTGAAAACAGATTCCTACAAACGGAATAATTAACTACAATGTAGTTACAATAAATAAACCCAACTCGGTCAGGGAACCAATCAACCACCAACCAACCAGCCATCCAACTTCCAAACAGTCAGTCAACCAGTCAATCAATCAACCAACAAACCAAGTAAATTCATTTTAAATGAATAAGGAAATAAATAAAAAGACAAATACATAAATCAAAGAATATACGAAATTATAAACAGATGAAAGTATACATGATACATGTACATAGAATTACACATATTACAATACAGTAAAACCTCTCTATAACGGCCACTTAATTGTGTTAATTATTTGGTATTACGGCAGGTGGCTGCTTAAAGCAAGGTGAAAGTAAAAACAGAACGCTCCTGTTGGAGCGTTCTGTTTTACTTTCACCTTGCTTTAAGCAGCCACATGCCTTTAACACAAAACACTTGATGTTATTTAGTGGCCGTTATAGAGAGGTTTTACTGAACATACAGTAGAACATATCTTAAGCGACCGTCGAACAAAATCTAATTATGGGTCTGTAAGGCAGGCGGTAGCTTAATGCAGGTTAAAAAGTAATGCAGAAAGGTCATATAGAAGCTTTCTGATTTACCTTTTCCATGCATTAAGCAACCACCTGCTTTTAAGACTCCTATGTTCAATAAATGAATGAGCGCTTAAGACAGGCTGTACTGTAGATAGAAATGATTAAAAAGAAAGCATATAAGGGGAAAAGGTTGTCAGAAAGAATATTGTGTGGGAGAAAGACAGAAAGGCAAAATGAACGGGACGAAGGAATGGTAAATGGACGATTAAAGAAAAGACGTTCTAGCTGTGTTGTACGATATAACTCATATTTATAAGAAACTATTTGCTTTAAAGCTATAATCAGTTTTTTAACACCTATATTTCTTCATTCATTAGTTATTATCTAGAGGTTTGTCTTTTAATTATCGTCAGTGCATGCTTAACCCTTCGCTTGCTGAATTTTAAAATACATTTCTCATTCTTTACCCATGCCCTGTTGTATAATAACATATGTCTTTACTGTGTACAAGTATTTCGCTGCGCAATCACTGCTGTGGAGTGCACGGGTTGCACAATCAACTTGTAAATAGTGCAGACACTGATGAGACAGCTCCTGCAGGAGCTGTCTCATCTGGGTCTTCACTATTTACAGGTATGTATATTGACGTGAATAGCAAGAGAAGGGTTAAGTATTATTTAACCCATTCCCTCATTGGCTATTTTTAGATCCAACCTCTTTGAATAAATCTGCCGAAAAGGAGCATTAACCAGAGAAAAGGAAACTTTTAGAATTCTGTAGTATTGAAACCATTGTGATAAATAGAGCTCCTCTGTTTATCACAATAATTTCAACAGGTGACTTTTGTCGTCAAAAGGCGTTAATATGAGGGGATTAGTTAAGAAAACATTTAAGAATAATTCTATCAAGCAATGTGAATGTAGCGGAGATGCTATCTTACACTACTTGTCTCAACTAAGCACAAACTTTGAAAATATCATCATAAAATACAGCATTACGTGTTAAGAGTTACCGCCCTCCATTTCAGCTCTCCCAGACTGAGACACATAAAAATTGACGACCGTTATTGCCACTTCACAGTCATACTCGAGGCTTGAGAGGGATTTGTTCATTTTTGAATTACGGATTTCAAAGCCACAAAACACGTCTCTGCTATTGATTTGTGGCTGGTTTACCAGTTTTCTGTTAGGCTAGAACAGGTGAGCCGGATGAGGAATCATCGTCGCTGTTGAACCCCATGACCTCCTTGTGGTTTTAATGTTAATTTTCAGAAGTAATTAAGAAGACTAAATAATTATTTTCATTGCGCCGATGATTGAGCGCGGTTTTAAGCCAGTCTCGGAGAAAAACTGCTAAAGGGGACGGGGAAAGATGCAGGACCAGAGACAGTGTCCTCCATTAACCCTATAGACTGGTTTTCGTTTCCTTTAATGTAATTTACCATTTGAATGTTAAAGTAGAAATGTCTATCGCCGTTAAAAGATGGAGCTCATTCAGTATTAAAGGGTGTACTTTTCGAGAGTAGCTTGAATGACAAACAATGTAGACTCTGATCAGTGGGATTCTTAGTGAACCCTCTGATCTGGGTCTACACCGTTTGCTAACGTTACTTCACTCGTTTCCTGTATTCAATAGGTTAACCTTTAGCCTGCTGAGCAAATTATTTTTACAAAATTGTTCACCAACTACATTTCCAAATGTCAAACTATAATAAATTTGTCTATCTAAATGCAATCAGGGTTTCAAACAGTTTGGATCCAGATGAGACACCGAGTTACTCGGCGTCTAATCTGGATCCAAACTGTTTCCATAGATATTCACACATCCTCCCATAGCAGGCTAAATGATAAATGCGTCGTGTACGTTCAAACTGTCTTCTGCTGAATTTAAAAATGGAGTCTGTCTTCACGCGCACTGGTACAACCTACAAGGACAGAGAACAAGATATTAAATCTTGGTAATATTCTTTAAATAAAATACGTCTGATATGGTTAGACAGCGATTAGAAATCGCTAGCAGTTTGAATATAGCAAATAAAAATATTAGTGCAATCTGCGTCAACTATGACACAAGCAAACTTGCACGTGCAGAGATGTGCTGGAGAATGTCTATTACCCGGATGAAGGCGAAGTACATCGTCTGCGTGTACATTTTCCTCCTTCAATATAGGGGATTATGTGACAATCTTTTACAAACTGTTTTGATTTAGATGAGATGGTGATTGAGTCAAGGTCAAACCAGTCTCCAAACAATTTAACCCTTGACTC
Organism: Azorinus chamasolen; assembly: GCA_963576725.1. NCBI lineage: Eukaryota > Metazoa > Mollusca > Bivalvia > Cardiida > Solecurtidae > Azorinus > Azorinus chamasolen. The sequence goes on from OY755247.1 coordinate 40,596,228, forward strand.
CATATTCTTTGCAAACAGAGTATACCCAAATCAGACGGCTCCTGGAGGATTTTTAAGACATGTTTGCTTATGAAATTGTATATCTCGGACTTCATGGGACTATACAAATTAGTTCGAGATAGCAGAAGTTCGAGTTATCCGATTTCTAATCTGGGCAATTTCTCAAGTTCACAGCTTAATGCAGGTCTACGGTAATGCTGAAAGCTCCTGTTGGGGCTTTCAGCATTACTGTAGACCTGCATTAGCTGTGAAATGTGTTTCTAGATATGCGTAGTGATACATTTTAGAGAAATTCTGTATTGTAAGATTTTGGAAGGACCGAACTTTAAGTTCGAGTTATCCCGAAGCTCGAGTTATCCGAGTTCGAGATATCGGAGTTCAGCTGAATAACATTTTATAAATATCACATTCCTTGCATGCATATTCATGATGTAAATGGTTAATACTGTAGAAAAGAAGAATGGGAAGACAGTTGAATCAGACGGCAAATGTTATTTGAATCAGACGACAAATGTGCACACGGCAACTACGTGTACATTAAACCCTGTGTATAGCGAACATTAAAATTATGTATTCTTGGGTTTTAACCCTTCACTTTATGAATATTCATGTAAGAAAGAATTACATCATGCATACTTATTTATTAAAGGATTTTTATAATAGTATCTGTACAAAGGATAAATAACTTTGAGAAGTGTAGCAGATGTCAATATTTACCAGCAGATCATGATCAAATGGCTCCTACAGGGGCCGTCTTAACCCTTTCCTCCATAAATACGCCTTTCTACGCCTCTGTAAAACCCATCTATTAAAACCATTGTGATAAATAGAGCATTTGCTCCTATAGGAATTTAAAAGACATGTTTCTTTACTTTCTTAACTCATTATCTCCTAGGCTATTTTTAGACCCAACCTCTTTGAATGTATCTACCAAAAAGGAGCATTAACTAGAGAAAAGGGAAGTTTTAGAATTTTGTATTTTGAAACCATTGTGATAAATAGAGCATTTGCTCCTATAGGAGCAAATGCTCTATTTATCACAATGGTTTCATAAAGTGACTTTTATAGATGCGCAAAAATGCGTCACTAGGGGTTAATGTGTTAAATGGCTACAGTGTTCCACCTGCCATATTTCAGTTTACTTAATATTTTGTCCATGAATATTCAGTAGCGATTGAAATTTGGAATAAACATAGAACCAGGGAAAGGGTTAAACATTCAGTATGCCTACTCAGTTCGCTGCCAATGGCGACTATTTTATTGCCTTTATAAATAGTTTGCATCCAGATGAGACGCCGGGTATATCGACGTCTCAACTGGATCCAAACTGGTTGATGCCCTGATTACGTTCTCGAAACAAAAAGTAAAAAAAATGAAAAAACAAAAATAAATAAGTGAGTAGACGACAAGTTTTGCAGACGACAATATTTGTCAGTGAAAGTGTTAAACTCGCCCATAGTCTGTCGAAGGGCAGTGAACTACAGGTGGGGGGTAGCATATAACTGTTAAACTGTCATGGTTTCTTATGAATAATATCTAAAGCCACAAAAAATATCTTGACATATTCAAGAAAGAATGTTCACAAGTTATCACCAGTTAGCTACTTTCGATTATCTTAAAACGTCACCCACTTTTATGACCAATAAAATCAGTAGATTCTAATAATATGCAAATACTGGTCCTTCGTTCACCCCTGCTATTTGACACTAACCTTTAATTCATTCGGCGCAAATATTTTCACGCGCTTTAAGTTTCAAAACATTTTCAAGATATAACTGGAATATAAAACAGTTTGGACCGTGATGAGATGCCGAGTTACTCGGCGTCTCTCTGGATCCAAACCGTCTACAATGGCAATTACAGATTCGTCCCCTTATAGCCAGCCACGTGAGTCGCCTTCTGGCCACTTCGGTGTTGAAAGAGTGCAAAATTTTGTCGTTTGCAAACTTTGTCGTCTGCTACAATTACAATTTTTTATTTGTCTTCATTTTTGTTTGAAAAAAAATTAGTCACAGTAACAAACAGTTTGGATCCTGATGAGACGCCGAGTTACTCGGCGTCTCATCTGGATCCAAACTGTTTGCATTGGAAATCACAGAGCCGCCCTGGCAACAAGCCCTGTGAGGCGCCATCCGGTGTCATGACGACGAACATTACAGTATCGTGATACACTCGTGATACAGTCTGGATTCAGATATGATTGACGAGTTACTCGGTGCCTTATCAAGAAAATACACTGTTTGGCACTCTGTACTTCTGCACATAATTAAGACGAAATAAAAAAAACAAACTAAAATGACGACAAATTCAGCAGACGACAAATTTCTTGACATGTAAACTCTCATCATACAATACAAAGCGTAGCCCTTTAGTCCATAAGAAATGCCCTTGTACGCCTTTGCAAACAGAGTAGACCCAGCTCAGAGGGTTGCTATATGGGCCGTCTGATCAGGGTCTGCTCTGTTTGCGTATGATATAAAATAGATATGATTCTACAGTTTCTGCAATGGCACAACACATATATATGTGTACATATGCTATTATAACAAGTAACGTAATTAATGTCCATGACGTCATTATTCCTTACATTAATATTCATGGAGTAAAGGGTTATGGAAGGAAATAATGCTCCAGATTGAGCAGATATATTTTCTTTCCAGTAGGATTGGGGTTAACAGTACACGATGTGAACTGGCATTTGCCAACAGTCTGGGATACATCGAAAAACTCGGATTTCGAATAAGGTAAAAACTGTTTAACCCTTTATTCCATAAATACGCCTTTCAACGCATTTGCAAACGGAGTAGACCCAGATCAGATGTTAACGAAATGGGGAGAAAATCAAATAAAGCCATTGGCAGTAAGTGACAAATTTTGCAGACAAATTTCGCAGAGGACTGTGTTGCAGAGCAATAGGTAAAGTTTTACCCATTCCCTCATATTGACGCTTTTTGACACCTCTGTAAAAGTCACTTTTTGAAACCATTGTGCTAAATACATGTAGAGATTCATAGGAACAAATGCTCTATTTATCACAAAGGTTTCAAAACTACACAATTCTAAATGATTTTTTCCTAGCAAATGCTCGTTTTTCGGTATAATTATACAAAGAGGTTGGATCAGAGCAGACCCTCATAGGAGCCGTTTGATCTGGGTCTACTCTGTTTGCGGATGCGTGAAAATGCGTTTATATGAAGAAAAAGGGTTAATAATCTAGAAATCGGTTGTGTTTGTCCCTACATATACATTATTTATATATCTAATTTAACCCTTAATAGGCTGAAGTATTAAAACTGGCTTCTCTTTTTTTGAATATTAATTAAACACAATGCTATCAATATGTACTATTGAAGATAGTGATTTGTATGACATACAGTGCATATTCTGAATAAGGGTTCCTTAAGACGCCCTTTGATATGTGTCTACACTGTTTGCAAATGTCTTAAACACTTAGTTCCCGTATATTAAGGGTAACCTTTATGCTGTTAAAATGTCTTTGTCCACTTCCCGCCCATGATCATAATAATTTACTGCAACATATGACCGAAAATACAGTGGAAACTGTCTTAGCGGCGATCAAAAAGAGGTCTAGTTATGAGTCTGTAACTCAGGTGGTAGCTTAATTCAGGTCAAAAGTAATGCAGAACGCTCCTATAGGGGCTTTCTGCATAACGTTTTCTTTGCATTAAGCAACCGTCGGTTTTTAAGACTTCTATATATTCAATAAATGAATGGCAGCTTAATCCTTTCCTCCATAAATACGCCTTTTTACGTCTCTGTAAAAGTCACCTTATGAAACCATTGTAATAAATAGAGCATTTGCTCCTATAGGAGCAAATGCTCTTTTTATAACAATGGTTTCAAACTACAACATTCTAAAATTTTCCTTTTCTCTAGCTAATGCTCCTTTTTGGTAGATTTATTCAAAGGGTCTACTATAAGCACATTCTTACGTGCCGTGCCGTAAGTTTGGGTTCAGCACTCTTCTGGTGACTTAGTAACACATTTTGTAAATAGTTCTGATCTAGATGAAACATCGGCTTACTCCGCATCTCATCAGGATCCAAACTGTTTGTCAATCGGACAATATTTCGAAACGAAGTAGAAGAAATATGTGTTTTTAGAATTACAGCAGACGACGATATTTGCAGACGACAATTGCTCAGAGTGCAAGATGTTAAAAAATACACACGATTTCAGCTGGTTTTGGGGAATTATTCCGTACTTTGAATGTATTGAATACATTCGCTGGCAATGAAAACGCCGGTTTCTTTTCAAAATTGTGGCCTCCTTGCGGTTCAGTAGGTTCCGTTCAAGACGTTTGATAGGTCGGTATTGAGGCATTATGGGTATTTAAAATATCTTTTACTAGATGTAAAAGTCAGATATAACCAATGATGACCTTGTTTAACTAGCATTTAACCACCAAAATTAGTTAATTTGATAGGAATCAATCAGTATTAACTTGCTTTGTTGGCTTTTCTCAAGTTCCATGTTTGTAAATCGAGCCACATTGGGGACCTTATTCAGTTTTCATAGACGCCGAAAATGGTGAATCCAGCACCATACATCGATCTTTACTGAATACAATACACCAGATTTAAAAAACACAGATCCTGTGGCATCGATGTATGATTGAAATACGAGAACAAACTTGATTAAGTTTTGCAAAATGTAAGGACTTGCTAAACAAACCTGTTTGATTTTTGACTGCTGCTTTTGTTTGAAGGGTTCGTTGAACTAACTGTCATTGTTTTGCCGTTTTTTATTCCAAGCTTTAAGGTTCTACACCTGCAAATGTCTACAAAATTAAATTATGCAACCAAAGAAATGAGACGCGTACAACCAAATCTTACTACAAACAAGTTTTCTTTGGTAAAAGAGACTCAACGCACTGTTTAAAATCTTTACCGCGGACCATAAAACACTCAATGGAGTGGAAAAGGCCTGGTTTCACTTCACGACAGTGTTAATCTGCTTGACAAAATGCAAGGCAAGCAACCACAAATGATACGTACGATTACCACAAAATAAACATGCTCACAGGTGGCACTAGTAGACCCATGTGGGCTATTTATAGACGTTGCACGTGCACTTGATTTTGCCGAGACGACGAGTTCTTGCAAAAACGATTTAATTCGCAACCTTTTTGAAAGAATTTTAACAATATCATGTTGTTTTAATTAAACGCATCACCGGGGTTCCAGTAAACATATTATGATGGGAAATAGCACTAAACTCCCTCTACAACGGCTTTTAGCGAAGATGTTTTTTTTTATCTTTTTAGGCAGGTGGTTGCTTAAAGAAGAGTGATCGTCATTCAGAAAGCTCCTTTGGGAGCTTTCTGTACGACTTTCATCGTGCATTAAGCTGCTACCTGTCCTGAATACAGGTCTTTAATAGTTTTATTGATTGATTGCTTGATTGATTTATATTAATTCATTTATCGATTTATCTATTTATCGATTTATGGATTATGTCTCTATTCTTTCTTTCTTTATTATGTTTTTATCAGTATACGCTTCATAGTTACAATACTCCACACATCGTATTTGCATTTGTACACAATCATTCTAAATAGAAGTACATATACATACATGTAGTAGACGATCAAAGTAATAGCACTAAGAATATAAACAAAGCCTAAGACAATACCCACTGCTGCCAGTCAAATATAAACCAATGAACTAATCTGTAACGATTAGTACAAGAAAAAGAAAAAAAACAAGAACAGAATATCAACAACACAAAAACAAATCGAACAACACAAAAACAAATCGCCCGTTGCTTTACAATGAACAACAAAAATACGGCGTTTCTTTAACATATTCCCTCCTAGTGACGCATGTTGGCGTCTCTGTAAAAGATACATTTTGAAACATTGTGATAAATAGAGCATTTGCTCCTATGGAGCAAATGCTCTATTTATCACATTGGTTTAAAAAACTACACAATTCTATTTTTTTTCATTTTCACTAGTAAACGCTCCTTTTCGGTAGATTTATTCAAAGAGGTTGGTTCTAAAAATAGTCTAGGAGGGAATGGTCTAAACTGTTAAAGCAGTGTCTGTCAACATACGTACCAGATGGCCATCAGATGAAAATAAATTACAAATGTCTCACAGCCGATCTCACTGTAAAATACAGCACCAATCTTTGAAGTTTTCCTAACTAGCACATTCCTCATTCCTTTTCATAAAGCGGACATCATATAATGGTGTAATCCCATTTTCAACACAGTTACCACAAAACGATTATCATCTTTGTTCCTCTGGTAACTCATCATATCTGCCCCGTTTAAATACGTAACGGAGAACCAACACCGGATCGAAATTTACGAAACACTTTCGCTACCAATGGCGAATATGTGATTACATATGAAAACAATTTCAATCCGGGTGAGACAAGTTAACGAGTTGTCTCATCATGACCCAAATTATTTGTTACTGTGATTGTGTGAAAGGGGAAGAAATTTCAGAAAAGAAAAATGTCTTTTTCAAATCGAGAACCGAGAAGTCAGTCGTAAATATTTAATTATTTCACCCGCGGTGCTGTATTGTAAAATGAGTTCGAGATACAATGATTTCGTAATTCTATGAACTAAAATGAACTAAAATGCTCCTGTGAGTTTGAACTATTCGAGATATCCGTAACGATAATTAGAACTAAATAAGTACAGTAAAACCTCTCTATAACGGCCACTAAATTACATCAAGTATTTTGTGTTAAAGGCAGGTGGCTGCTAAAAGCAAGATGAAAGTAAAACAGAACGTTCCTATAGGAGCGTTCTGTTTTACTTTTACCTTGCTTTAAGCAGTCACCTGCGCTAAATAGCAACTAATTAACACAATTTAGTGGCCGTTATAAACAGAGGTTTTACTGTATATTGTAAGCTATCGTACGTACGTATCAATACTCGTGAATCATTTATCATCCATGTATAATGAATTATGTTACTCTCTTCTTGCTATAAAAATCCATGAGCTTTACCTATTTCCTCTTAGACTATTTTTGAAGAAACAAACCAATCCCTTTGAATAAAACTACTGAAACTGAGCATTTACTAAAAACATGATTTTTTATAATTGTATACGTTTTACACCAATGTGATAGATAGAGCGTTTGCTCCACAGGGACAATTGTTCTATTTACCACAATGGTTTAAAAAACTGACTTTTACAGAAGCGTCAAAATGCGACAGTAGGGGAAAAGGGATAACCAATTACTTTCCAGATACGCCTTTTCTTGTCTTTGTAAACATTATAGATCCAGATCAGGCGGCTCCTATGGGATTAATGATTATACAGCTTCAGCCATGGCCAAAATTTCTTGTGTCATTTATCAATATAAAAATTGATTAATTAAATAATACTCTTTAAATCACTGTTTCGTACATGAATATTCATGGAGTAAATGGATAAATCAATACAATATTGTAATAAAGTATTCAACCCTTTGAATGGCGGAAAATGAATGTCCTGTCATATACAAAGAGTGTAGACCAAGATTAGAGATCTGTACATGAGCCATCTGATCAGGATCTGCATTGATTGTCATTCAATATCCTCTCGAGAATTGTACCCCTTCCTACTGTATAGATTCTACCATATATTCCTCTCTGTAATCGTTCAGTGTTGGAATGGTTAAACTAATTATAAATTTGAAATATTTTATACCACGTGCATGGTGCTTGAATTTTTAGTTTAATAATAATTTATTGTAAATAGTCAACAATACACATACATACATTAAGACAAGATATAAATAGAGCATGGAGACATTACTTAGGTATACATGTATAATACAAGATAACAATACAAAAGGGTTTGGCCACAAGTGTTACCGACATTAGAAATCGGCCCGTCCCTTAGAATTGGTGCTAGAATTTAAAAAGTAGTAGCCAAATACAGAAAGAGTCATTAGAAAATGCATCTTTTTCGAATATATTTTCTACAAATTGTCAAGAAGCCATTTCTTTAAAAAAAAATACGAACGTTTATTTATGTCCGATATGATTATAATAAACTTTGGAGAAACAATTGAGCGAGTATCAAACATATTAGCTTCTGGTGAGGAACCGAGTTACTATCCAAACTTTAAGACAGGCGGCTGCTTAATGCAGGGTGAAAGTCTAGGAGCTTTCTGCATGACTTTCATCCTGCATTAAGCAGCCACTTGCATAAAAGCTACCCATTCTTAATAAATGGTATCCATTCTTCATTACTAAATTTTCAAAGTGCCGAGTTTTTACTGTATTTCTGTCTACTACGTGTGACTTTGTTTCCTTATGTCTTGTCAAACATGGATTCTTTCTTCTCACACATTGCACAAAGTAACGTTCTCCGCTAATGGCCTAAGGTATCATTTTCAAAATTCCATGTTTCTATTGAAAGTGCAAAAACGAAAAAAAGGATGCCCAAATCCCCTGTAATTCAATGACTACTTGATACCAACTATCGACACTTGTTAAAGTACTCGCTATTATGTCTTCCATATTGATCAGAGGATGCGAGTTATACTGTCAAGACCGTTTACTGCACAATTTAGAAAACACATTTTCAAATAGAAATATTTTCCACGTTTGTTGACCAATAATTCATTAAAAAAAAGTTTGAAGTGCAAATCAATGCACCGTCGGCCTGTTTAAAAAGGTGTTTAATTGACAAATGTCGTAACAGATTGATACAAATTCGTGTATTATAAGTACAGTAGAAACCCTCGAAATTGGACTTTAAAAATAATATCACTACTTGTCTTAAGCCAGGTGGCAGTTTGACACATGGTTAAAGTCGTGCAGAAAGATCCAAACTGAGCTTTTGGCATGACTTTTATCCTGTGTTAAGCAGTAACCTGTCTATAAAGATCTAAATGTGGAGGTTTTGAATTTCTGATGTATTATATTAAGTAGTTTAACTTTTTCTTATGTCCAATTACATGAAAGACACGTACCTATCCGTACCGTACCAAAGGTTAATACGAATTAGTCCTGCATCTAAGCATACGGTCAGTCTATAAATACTTTTAATAATTTTACACCTGTATCTAAGAATACGGTCAATCTGTAAATATACTTAATACGTGTAGTTTTATTCAAATTCACGGCGACCTTACTTCTTATCCCTTTCCTAAAAAAATACGCCTTTTTACGCCTAAGTAAAAGTCACTGTATTAAACCATTTTAATGAACAGAGTATTTGCTCCTATAGGAGCAAATGCTCTATTTATTACAATGGTTTCAAACTACAAAATTCTAAAAAAAAAATTCCTTTTCTCTAGCTAATGCTCCTTTTTGGTAGATTTATTCAAAGTGGTCGGATCTAAGAAATAGCCTATGAGGTAAAGGGTTAAATGAATATTCATGAGGTAAAAGGTTAAGAGATGTCTCATCTGTATCCAAACTGTTGTAGACCATTGTGTATTATAAAGGATTAGATAAACAAACATATATATGATGTGAAAAATATCCATCTTGTTAGTACTCAAGGTGACACTAAATCTGTCATTTTTATTTGTCTCTGAGACTTTCCGTCGTCAGAGTACGCTGGACGTCGGATAAGACTAATTCGCGGACTGTGTAGCGTAGACATGTGAAAGGTTTTCGGCGGACCGGACCTGTCAAAATGCCGTGTCGCTAATAATGACATCTTGTTGCACCGTGATAAATATTGCACGTCAAGCGTCCAGTGAACAAGTGACTAATGATGACCACCCTTCTAGGCAGTGGTTTCAAGCGATAGGTACTATACATTGGTATTGGAAATCATTTTAATTGTTCTAAGGCTGAGTTCACGACGAACTTGATGACTAGAGTTACTAGGGTCCCTCTTAAACCCATTCCCTGTTCTTTGTTTATTCAAAATTTCAATATCTACTGAATATTCATGGACAGCATAATTAAAAATGAAATAATGAAAGTGGAACAATGTAGCCATTGTAAAGAGTAAAGAAACAGATCTTTCAATTTCCGTATTTATAGTAGCCGTCTGACCTGGGTCTGCTCTGTTTACATACGCGCGAAAAAAACGTTAATATGAAGGAAATTTTTAAACCTGCATAATTCATAGTCTAGTGGCGTCATTTAATATTTTGGTCTGGACTATTCTAAACACTGCTTGAAACGAGAGTCACTGGAGTTCTAACATGGCTCTTATAGTGGCTGTCTGATAAGGGTCTATCCTGTTTGCTTCGCTATCAGTTAGGGCGTCGCTATCTGGTAACACATTAAACAACAGCGTTTCTGGTTACATATACAAGTTAAAGTTATGCCCGTGTTTAACGGACTGAAAAATAAAGAAAAACAGCGCCTATAAAACAGATTAAACCAAGACCACACGGTTCCTGTAGGAGCCATCGGACCAGGTTCTGTGCTGTTTGCTTATGTAATTATAAAAGACGAGAATCTATAGATTTTACATATGCCTAAAAATATCCTGTGTACAAATGTCATTATGAAAAGTTCAGCTAATAAATATTCATTATTTCTTACATGAATATTCAATATGGAATGGGTTATAGCATGAAATAACAGCCACAATTGTAGGTTTGTTATCCTTTATTCCACAGAAACCATTTTATCCGTTTCCATGTTCTATGTTTCAATACTTGCTGAACATTCATAGACAAAATGGTTATAATGAAATATAGAAGGCGGGACATTCTAGCCATGTAAATAAACAGATTTATCACATTCCATTAGCAAACAGAGCAGACTCTGGTCAGACGGCTCCTATAGTAGCCTTCTGATCTGGGTCTACTCTGTTTGCAAAGGCATATATGCGTTTATATCAAGGAAAGGGTTAAACACCTTCCTGATCAGATGCCGATTGTAGAAACTGTCTGATCAGGTTCTGCGACATCAGCTAATATGTCACAGATCTGTTTGTTAAAGTGTCGGTGCATGCCAATACAATAAACGCATGTCTTCAATAACATTAAAAACTTTGTATTTGTTGTGTTTAGTCATATAGTTATGAATTCGTAACGAAAAATGCCCCTGTGATACAAAATAAAGTTTTTACATCAATATTGATGTTCTTTTGTTGTACAACAACATATTATAGGCTTATGTCGAACAGTTACGAAACTAAAACACAACCCGAATAAATGCCAATACATTGGCGACTACTATAACGGCCACTAAATTGTGTTAATTAGTTGGTATCTAGGGCAGGTGGCTGCTTAAAGCAATGTGCAAGTAAAACAGAACGCTCCTATAGGCAGGTCAAAAGTAACGCGAGGGCTTCTATAGGAGTTTTCTGCTTTACTTTTGCCCTGCTTTAAGCCACCATTTGCTTTTAACACCATATGTTCAATAAATGAATGGCCACTTAGGACATGTTCTTATATACGTAATAGAGACGCATTCCCACGTCTCTGCAAACAGAGGAGACCCAGCTCAGACAACTCCTGTACGAGCTGTTTGCCTATAGAATCATATAGATCTGACTCTCCAGTCTCTACAGTGGTCATAAAATTCCATTGTCTTTTATATTATTATAAATATTCAGATAAGCAATACGCATGGTCATTATATATTACATTAATATTCACAAGGGAGGTGGTTGCAGTATGTACAGTAAACCCTCTCTATAACGGCCACTAAATTGTGTTAGTTATGCTGGTATCTAGGGCAGGTGCCTGCTTAAAGCAATGTGAAAGTAAAACAGAACGCTCCTTTAGGAGCGTTCTGTTTTACTTTCACCTTGCTTTAAGCAGTCACCTGCCTTTAACACAAAATACTTGATGTAATGTAGGGGCCGTTATATCTAGAGGTTTTACTGTAAATCAGCAACTCATGAAAACGATATTTTCCATGCTGTCACTTCCGGCATATCCTTAGTATGAAAATACTGGCCTGACATTAATATGCGTGCCATTTTCTATGAAATAAAGGGGTCAATTCACTTTGTCTTGTGTTAAAATGAAAGTAACGTATTTCTATTATATTCTATTCCACCGGGGACAGTTTAGCTTTTCTCCCTCTTAGCGCCACCTGTCTCACATTTGCAAACACTGTGTATCCAGGTGACACGTCGAAGAGCTCGGAGTCTCATCAGAATCCAAGTTGTTTGATAACTCGAGCAATACACGTAGTTTCTCAAAAGCGTAATAAAATCGGAAGTAGTCAGAATTATATTATATCCAAATTCGAGCAGACATTATCTTTTTCACGGTGGGATAAGGGTTAAGGTCATTTTGTTAGCCTCGCTCATAAACTAGTCTATAACGCACGGTGATGGCCACTGCCACTGTAAATCACCGGTCCCCGGTCGTGCTGGAGCCGACATGGCCGGCGCGTGTCAGCACGCGAGTTCCACATCTTAAGGTGTGATGATGATGACAAATGTAGCACTTCACAATAAACCGTTCGACAAATCAATTTTGTCAAAAATGTGACACTTTATCTGAATGTTCTTGCATAGTATTTTAATGTGGAACAGCTTTACTGAATTCGTGCTCTACCCTCTATATCTAGACTTTCTATAAGAAGACAGCTTCCTGCTAGATACAGTTACACTGTTAACTGCTATCTTCCTGTGAAAATGATGTCTGCTTAATACTTTACTCCATGAATACTCTTGTAAGAATTAATGATATCAATTATATCAATTGTTATAATAACACATAATAGCACATGGCAACAGGAATTGTTTACCATGGCAGAAATTGTAGAATAATATTTACATTATATCATAAGCAAACAGAGCAGACACTGGTCAGACGTTAAGCAACCACCTTTTTGAAGATACATGTATAAATTTATGCCTACAGGACCCAGACCATAGTGGAATTCACATTGATGATCTTATGCTTGCTATATTATTGTTTGCGGATGGTCAGATTACTTTTGTTATATTCCTTGTAGTTTACAAAACAGATTAAACAAACCAAAAGAATACTGCGATAGCTTGGGTCTAGAAGTAAACTGAAACAAGACAAAAATATTAGTTTCAGACAAAGGGGTGGCTGAATAGATAATAAAAAGTGGGTTTAAGGAGATGAACATTTTGAAACAATTAAAGAGTTGGGTTACATGTACTTGGATTTTGACTTACTGGAACCTTTGCTACAAAACATGAAGTTTTTTTTATTGGAAATGACAACGGGCACTAAACACACTACTGGCAAACATAAAAGAAATTGATTTAAAAATGTGTAATTTGCCAGTTATTTGACGCCTTTGTGGGATCGGTTTTAAAATTCATTTGCGAAATTAATAGATTATTACATCTAAAGAAAAGTGCATACTCAATGGTTTTGTATGGAGAATTAGGAAGATATCACATGCATATTTTCCGCTATTCTAGAATTCTAAAATATTGGTCAAAACTTGTATGTAACAAAAGTATTATTGTAGTTACTGTTTATACATATACAGTGAAACCCCTCTAAACCGGAATTCTAGTAGAGAAGAATTTATATACTTTTAGGCAGGTGGCTGCTTCATACAGGGTGAAAGTCATGCAGAAAGCTCCGAGCTTTCTGCATGACTTTCACCCTGCATGAAGCTGTCACCTGTCTCCAAGACCGATATTTATACCAAATTTAACGTCCGGTTTAGAGGGTTTTTTACTGTACTATGTTGTTAGAAGATTTGCTATATGGGAAGACTAACTTGGTTGCAAATGTTAAGTCTGTTATAAAACTTATGGGATTATATATATGTTTGGCAAACCCATTGAGTGTTAATCACAAATATTTCAATGTAGTTTTTAAAAGAAAAAAATATAGAGCTTTTCATGCAAAACTGTATTGAAAATGATGCTATAAGTGGCGTTCTACTTTCAGATAGACATTTTCAATTGTACATCGATATTGCTCTGAACCCATTACCTCATAGGCTATTTTTAGATACAACCTCGTTGAATAAATCTACCGAAAAGGAGCATTAACTAGAGAAAAGGATTTTTTTTAGGATTTTGTAGTTTGAAACCATTGTGATAAATGGAGCTCCAATTGCTCCTATAGGAGCAAATGCTCCATATATCACAATGGTTTCACAAAGTGACTTTTACAGAGTCTTCAAAAGTCGTCAATATGAGGTAATGAGATAAGAAGAGAAACGTGTTAGTTGGACAAAATAAATTCACCTCATAACAAATTATCCGTATTGTGTCTAAGGTTGCTGTTTATTCATTGCTTGGAAATAAAGTTTTAAAATATGCTTTGTACATACATATCCGTATTCTGTATCAATTTGCTGAATCAAATTGTTCACGAATTAAGTCACAAGACGAATCCATGATCCTCTGTATACAGTAGAACGTGCCTAAGCGGCCATTAATTTACTGAACATATGAATATTAAAAACCAGGCGGTTGCTTGATACAGGTCAAAATTAATTCAGAAAGCTGATATAAGAGCTTTTTGCATTACGTTTGACCTGCATTAAGCTAATACCTGTCTTACAGACTCAATATTGAACCTCTTTTTGATGTCCGCTTTTAGAAATAGATTAAACAAATTACGAATATGCGTAGTCTCTATTAACTTAACTCTGATATACAGTAAAACCAATCTAATGCGACCACTTGATGAACAAATACGGCTGGCTTCATAAGCAGGTGGTTGCTTAATGCAGGACGAAAGTTATGCAGAAAGCTCCTATAGGCGCTTTCTGCATAACTTTCGTCCTGCATTAAGCTACCACCTGTATTTGCCACTGAAAAGTATGCCCCTTTTTGGTGGTCGCATTAGAGGGGGTTTACTGTATTTAGGAGTTACGTCAAAAGACAATCCAAGCTCTACTGTGCACATCTCGACAGTGTAATCGGTTGTAATCTTATATTTAACTCTTCTCTTGCTGAATTTTAAAATACATTTCTCCTTCTGTACACATGCCCTGTTGTATAATTACATATATATTCACTGTGTACAAGTATATTGCTGTGCAATCACTGCTGTGGAGTGCACTGGTTGCACAATCAACTTGTAAATAGTGCAGACCCTGATGAGACAGCTCCTGCAGGAGCTGTCTCATCTTGGTCTTCACTATTTACAAGTAGGTATATTGACGTGAATAGCAAGCGAAGGGTTAAATGTAATTTTCGATTTATTTTCTAAAATCAGATACAAAAGAAATGCACGGTTTATAATTTTATATAATGTCGATATATGCAAGTTCTATGCAATTTTTATGTATACCCACGAAATTACATGACATTTATACTAGCACAAACGATGTATAAACCAGATACACTATGTACAAACTGAAAACAAAACTCCCGTCTTATTCTTATTCTTCATTATTACATAATGACTGTATAAACATTAATTACCTGTCCACAAACTAGTTTAAGGTCTTAGGTCTCGTTTTACGAATGGTTGTACGACCAAACATGTTGTAAATCCTTTTTTACGACCCTCATTCCAATTTACAGAGCTGAAATTATTACATTATGCTAGCAAGCAACAATCTATTGTAACTGTGTACGACAGAATTTATCGTACGTTTTAATTAACAATGAACGATCGCAACTGGTAGTACTTACGGATATGTCGTACATCTGTAAAACAGCAACTGAAACGCTTTCCGTAACCAGAGTACATTAGTTAAACCTCTCTATAACGGCCACTTAATTACATAAAGTATGTTGTGTTAAAGGCAGGTGGCTGCTTAAAGCAAGGTGAAAGTAAAACAGAACGCTCCTATATAAAGATGGGGTAAAGGGTTAAACAGTATAGAATATATAGTCGCAAAAGTTATCACGCATTAGACCATAGAAAGCCATTGTTGTTGTTTTTCTTCGATTTTCAATATAACTCTTCTTTACATATACAGTAGATTCTATCTATATATAGCGATCATAAAATGAATGGATATGGAGGTCGATAACAGCTGGTCGTTTCCATGATGAATATTCATGTAGGAAATAATGACGTCATGAATATTAATAAGATTATTTTTCATAATGGCATATGAACACATGACATTATGGCTCAGATAGAAGTTGTAGAATCAGATCTATATTACACCATAAGCAAACAGAGCAGACCCCGATCGTACAGCTCCTATAGGAGCCGTCTGATCTGGGTCTGCTCTGTTTGCAGATGCGTGAAAATGCGGTTACATAAGGGAAAGTGTTAATGCAGGACAAAAGTAATGCAGAAAGCTCCCAGAGGAACTTTCGGCACAACGTTTGGCCTGCATTAAGTTACCAACTATCTTAAAGGGGAAGTCCCTACCTACATTCGACGCGTTTCAAAAATACCTAAAATATACAAAACTCATTTGCTTATATGCTTAAAATTAGTATATCGCAAGAAAACCTGTCCAATAAACGTTGAAAATGACAAAACGCCAACATGTTTGATATCGACGAACCCGTTTTTATTCCCCGATGTTTCAGTTTTATTCGGGTTGGGTTTTAGTTTCGTATCTGTTCGAGCTACTCGCGTCTCTCCGACCACTTCCGAGAAGAAAAAAAACTGTTACGGGTGATCATCGGCAAAACGCGGAAATTTAGAACGGAAAAGGCCGATAATACTTTGTTGTGGAACAAAAATTATAAGTATTGATGAAATCGGTTTATTTTGTAACACGGGAATTTTTCGATATAAGTTCAAATTGATCATCATAATAATGATTGAGCATAACAAATACCAACTTTTATGACATTATTGAAAATATGCGTTCATTGTAGGGACTTCCTCTTTAAACACCATAAATATATTTAATTTTAGTGGTCGCCGTAGACAGGTTGTACTGTACAGTAAAACCTCTCTATAATGGCCACTAAATGGTGTTAATTAGTTGGTATATAGGGAAGGTGACTGCTTAAGGCAATGTGACAGTAAAACAGAACACTCCTATAGGAGCGTTCTGTTTCACTTTCACCTTGCTTTAAGCAGCCACCTGCATTGAACACAAAATACTTGGTGTAATTTAGTAGTTGTTATAGAGAAGTTTTATTCTAACGCAATCTGTCAATTTTCTGCAATCTGATTGGCTCATGTGACTAAATTTGCGGCATATAAAAACTGTTTTATATGTCGCAAATTCAACCAATCGAAAACGGCCGAATAACAGCATTAGCCTGTAAATATATTAATGCGCTTTGTTTATCAAACACTTAGATCTACTGATAAATTCGTATGCATACACTGACATATATTCAAGTTCAGTCCGGTATTTTGAAAGTTATTAATTTCCATTCTTTGTCACGACTTGACCGGTCTTTTATATGTCATGTGGAGAATTATTGATATACTCAAAGCGTTGTGATTCAGATTCAGCCTTATTTATCATACTATTCAAACATAACGTCATAAAGTGACGTCATTGTTACAGACGACGTTTTTGCGTACGGCGCCAAAGACTAAGATAACGTTACTTTTCCTGACATGTGTATTGAAAGTGTATTGAAATGTAAAATAGCTGTCGCGTAATGATTCATGATAAATGTAATAGTGAACTTACAACTGGGCCGGTGTTTTGACTGTAAACCAGGGTGAACAAATCCAGTTATATTAAGAAATCTGAGAGAAACTGTGCACTATTTCTCGCCTCATCACTCATTCAATCACCTGCGCGCATAGGATATAACAACAATTTGGCATTTTTCGTGTTAAGATTGCGTTAGAATAGGGTTAATCCTACTGTAATTTGAAATTTGCAACGGTATATGAGGTTTTTAACGGTCTTAAATTATTTTAACGGCTCCGCCTTCGGCGTCGCCATTAAAATAATTTGCGACCGTTAAAAACCTCATATACCGTCGCAAATTTCAAATTACAGAAAGATTAACCCTATACTGTGTATTTAATTTTAGTGGTTGCTGTAGACAGGTTTTACTGTACTTCCAGTATGTATATAATTTCATTTGTAGAGGTTCTGTATTTATTATGCAACGGGATTTTTATGAACTTCTTATTCATAAATTACATACAGATTCACATTTACGTTTTCATATACATGTACATGTGTATACTATTCATTTATTTCGGTTGCTCCTTTGAAAGACTAACATCTGTTTCTATTTTCTAAAGTTCGTAGTTAAGATTTCAATTAATTAGAGTTTGATGAAAATTGTATTTTCGTTTTTATTTTTGCAAAGAAATTGATAACTGAGAAATTGTTAAGAAATAACTGCGTAATAAAAA